>JAULBP010100394.1:0-10975 GCA_032355345.1 Lepetodrilus pustulosus
TTACATTTAGTACTCAAATATAGTGCTACGTGCTCATAAAAATCTGTGATTGTATGCCTTTAACCTAAACATAGTTAAAGATAGATCTTCAATATGCATACATATGTAGATATAATTTGCCAAGTAAATTTTGAAGAAGTACACAGCAAGCGTTAATCACATATACACCATGTAGAACATCCACTGGAGATAAAACTCCCAAATCAAGGAGTTCTATTCCTAACATCACAAGTAGTTTCCACACAATTTTATCCTAAATCCAGATGCACAGATGGACTCTGTTCATTTACCAAGCACTTTGAACGCCCCGAAGTATCGTCAAGTTATCAGTAGTTAATACCATGGCCACTCTGGGTGTACTCAGTCAAGCTATTAGCAGTCAAAACCTCAGGAAATAATTTGATGGTTTTGCTAATAATAAGCTGTCAATGAAACCATCACATCCATATGGACAGATACTTAGTGGTTATTTGGTGTACACAATTCTGACTGCATCAGTGGTCGAAACTTCAGTAAAAAATGTGACCCCTGGGAATATCCATCCACAAACATTAGCAGACTATTGAATGGCACTTTTGAACAAGATCGAATTATACATGTATGGTATAAACACACAAGGTATCATCAATGTGATTATCGATATTTATCAAAATAACTTTCAATGTGTAACAGGGTAAATTGATTTATTGTTTAACATGACTGCAGTAAGATTTGATCCAAATGTGATGATGTCAAGGTAACATAATGTAACCACCAAAGTAGTATCATCTAAAATAAATTGAAGTTGCTTTTGTAACATATTTTTTTCTCACAAATATGCAAAGCTATCTTAGTCTAAATCAATATAACTTAATATCCTTTGGAAGCCACCCATGGCTAGTTGACATTAGATGTAAGAAGAACCAAAAAGTGTTTCACAGCATCACATGCATTAAATATTGCCTAGTGTTTCATATGCATATTGAAATTAACAGGGACACTTGTTACGTATTAACTTATAACATATTTACATATATCCATGTACATGTAATTAGCTTCTTTTTTTTAATCCATGATGATGCCACTATCATATGATGAGCATCACCCACCAGATGCTCTACCAAGTCTGCACCTCTTGCTCTTACACATACAATATTTTGATTAATCATGAGGAAGAAGTCTAAGCAATAGTCTTAAGAAAGTCAAAAGGGCATTACATGAGTAAAAGTAATACTAAGCAACACAATGACACCAAATTACACTAGCATATAAATCACAGCACCCATGATAGTAAACAAATGATTTATGCCTCCTAATTAGAAGAAAAACACGATGATAAACACCTAAAAAACAGGGTTAATTTGTCTCTTGGCAATTAATTCAACTAGAAGCCATTGATCTTAGGACCTCTCCATGACAGAGAGCATCAGCCGGACATCCAGACTGCCACCAGTGCCTGGACTAATGGAATCCTACAACAGTGTGTAGGGGACAGGAAGCTGACCACAGACACTCCTAGCCAACCAGAGAGACACTCCTAGCCAACCACAGACACTCTCAGTCAACCACAGATACGCTCCTAGTTACTTGACCACAGAGACGCTCCTAGTTACTCGACCACAGATACGCTCCTAGTTACTTGACCACAGATACGCTCCTAGTTACTTGACCACAGATACGCTCCTAGTTACTTGACCAAGATGGCGGAGAGGCAGTGGCACCTGTGATGTGCTCCTCGAAAATTTTCATTTTGGTGTGTAATTTGTCAACTGTTGGGAGAATACACATACCACAGGCATGCTAGACGGTATAGGCGGCGTACATGATGGGGAAAAACAAAAGGAAGAAGCTTTCTCCTAGTTACTCGACCACAGAGACGCTCCTAGTTACTTGACCACAGAGACGCTCCTAGTTACTCGACCACAGAGACGCTCCTAGTTACTCGACCACAGAGACGCTCCTAGTTACTTGACCACAGAGACACTCCTAGTCTCTCGCCGCCCAGCTTCAGCAGCTTCTACATGTAGTGTTATGCATAATACCTGCTGAATGTGTAGAGTGTACATAATGTCAGTGCTATATCAGTACACTCATGTATTACTTTACTCTCAGCACTAGAAGTAAGTAGAGGCAATAAAAACATTATTTCACTAATCAGAGCTAAACCATCATCAAAGGAATTGTTCTAATTAGTTCAACAACATAACAAAATGTCATCATTCTTTTAATTCAAATATTGTCAGTTTATTCATTATTATAACTGATTTACCGTAGGATATTTCTAGCAATTTGATTGGTTGAGAGCAAATCTTTTTCATGTTGAAATATCATTTGATCACGATCAATAACATGCCACAAATTTCAAAACACCATATATCTATCTCCTAATTCTACTTGAATTTACTCAACCATATTTAATTATTTATCTAAATACGCCATTATCTAATGATAATATCACATGTATGCCATATCATTGCAATGCATTGGTTGTTGTTTTCATCCCTGCTAGAGGGTTTAACAGATCTACATTAACTGTGCTCACTGAGATGCGATGTCACCCATGCCATAATAACCATGATAACCAGCGCTGATTAAAGGTTGATTCCATGTTCTGGTTTGCTGTATGTGTATGGCAGCAGTATGGGTGAGACTGTGGCCACTCCTTTGAAGTAATATTACCAACTAATGGTCCTGTCAGTCTCTATGTCAGTCTCTATAGCAACTGTGCAGTCTCTGTTAGCTAACTCACCATGTTGTATCAGTTGGATCCAACTCCAGAAAGAGCTCTATGTTCAGAGCAAATTGTAACTAGTACGGTAGTTAAATTTGAATTAACATGTCTAACATCCATCTGGAAAAGGTGTGGTATATAAATGCTGTGATATTACATAGGTGTATTTGGAAGGAATGGCATTTTTAAAGAATTAGAGATACAGTGTATGTAAGAAATAAGTTAAATAGGATATCCGATCAATTCCAATTTCATAATGAATGTAGCTGTGTGTGGGAGATGCTCCTAATCTGTCTCTGTGAATATGGAAAATTGTAGTGATTTATTGGTTAACATCGCAGCAGGAATCTATCACCCATACGCAGTAATAGTAAAATAGGTCATTCACGTAGGGAGAACTTTACTGTTGAAAGAATTTTATCAGTGACCTGAAAGCATTTTTCAGTGACTAAGGTTTAAATTGTCTGTGAGGACCAGCTGAGGTAGTGGCCACAGATTAGTTGAGCGGGTGCCGTCAACACTGGAACCAGCTGCTAATGAAGTTAATACATCACCCTGGTCGTACAGACTAGCAGGAATTAGACCTGGCTTCAATGTCCAACTGACTAGCTAGTCGTCAACCAGTCAGGCCAGACAACACCAGGACCGGTCTCGATCACAACCTGTTTTGGAAATCACTAACTAAATTCTCAATAGAAGTAACGATTGAATATTTTCGGATTTTCCAGTTATTGTACTGTATTGAACTAAGTGCACATATGTTGGTTAGTACAGTGGGGATATAGGCCATACTATTCAATCAATACAACTACTGAAGCCTACAAACCATTCACCTCTGCTTCAATAATGACAGTGATACCATTGTCTACACTGCTGCCTCTGTAGAGCTGTCTGGATACAGACTAATAGGCTCATACAGGTGGAAGTAGTTCTCCAGATAGTAGTATCCTGCATTATGTTAACATTATCAGTCACCTGCCAGACAGTATTGATCATTTCTACACCTATTTTTACATATTTTTACTGGGTTTATAAACATCTTTAATAATTACAGTCATTATTGAAAATCAATTTGTATTAAATACGCTTGATGGTTTTCTGTCTAGGTGATTAATATATACCAGTTATATTGTCTCCATATAGGCATAAAAAGATTTAGCTAAAGAAATGTAGCACCTACCACTGTCAAGTCTACAGTACAGTATAACCTGCATAACCATGAATGTTATTACCTGCATAACTAAAACTCATAATTCTAATATTTACATGTATGTACATGTACATGTCATTAACATCATAGTAAGTGAGTGAGTGAGTGAATATGGAGTTTACCGTCACTGCGGGAATCTTTCACCCATTTGCAATGACATAGTAAGTGAAGCCTGAAAACAATATGGCTGAAAAATCTGAAAGGTAACCAACAGGAAATTATTATAATATTAATATACTACAGACTCTGAAGATACACAGGGAAAGGTAATTGTGACAGAATGTAGAATATTTGGTCTTTGAATACTGCTTCCACTGCATGATGGGTAGACCCAGTCCATACACATCCAGGTGACCCCTCAAATCCAGGTGACCCCTCAAATACAGGTGAGATACAGGTGATCCCTCAAATACAGGTGCACCTTCAAATACAGGCCACACCTCAAATACAGGTGACCCTTCAAATACATGTGACCCCTCAACTGCAGGTGATCCCTCAAATACGATGATTCCTCAAATACAGGTTACCTCTCCCCTTCCTAAAAGACAAAGGCTGACTCAAAACCTGATACCTCAAACCCAGACTCCTCAAACTAGATGCCCACTAGAAGTCAAATAACCCCTTAAATCTGGATGTCCCTAAAACACATTAAATCCCCAAAATACAGATGACCCCCAAAATAGAGATGAAAGCCAGAAACCTCCTCAAAGGCAGGTCCAATCTGCATATTTTAACCAGTGACCTTGGCTCTTGAAGCTCGTTGCACAGGACTTATTTACTACATGTCTAAGACAAAAGTGCGCCTCCACTGGATGTCTGGTCAGATCGTCCTACTGAGAGTCTGTCTACAGCATGCGACACACCGTCAGAGTTCAGATCGTATTCCTCCATTGGGATTACTCTGGATCCTTCACTGTCATGCGATCATGTTCTCTACATAACTGAGTACATGGTAACATCCTGCCTACCAGAACTGTCAGCAGATGAACAGTCCTAGAAACATCCCCGAGGTAATCATGAGGATTACTGTCTTCATGACATCATTGGAGGTTGTGGCCTGTCATGTTAGAGTACTGGAAGCCAGAACTCAAACAGCAGCATGGTCTGAAGGTCAAACAAACAATCCTTGGACATGCTGTGAGTATGGCAGCATCCACTGGAAACACTTCCTAACACCACATATTGCTGTCACTGGAGGCTAACTAGTCACAGAATATTAACAAATATGACCAAACTAAATTGTGGACATTTAAAATTAGCTAAAAATAGACCTAGTATGCATGCTTATTATAGACATATTTTTTTATAAATATAAATGGACTTGTTCTCCTGTCAAAGTGACATCTGTGGAAGAAAGTGAACCAATGTTTTGTTGGAAAGCAATTTGAAAACTTAGGGGCTTTTTGTCACATTCCTCCAATACAATCTTCCCCATTTTCCCCATCCCATCATCCTTCCCATCCCATCACTGCCTCCAATTGAATGTATAGATTAAATTAAATCTTAAAGCGATAAAGCCATGGCATACAAACAAGAGATTTTTAAGTGTTAAAGATCAAAATGCAGGATGAAAATGTGCCCAACATCCCAGTTTAATTGCATAACCATTCCCGAGTTCTATTCCCATTATAGTTTGGCTTCTCAAGCATTTCACAGTCTGAGCTAATAATGTCCTTACACCCAGGCCATGTCACCCATACTATCATTCTGGTAGCAATCATGTGGAGTCAATTAATATCCTAATAGCTTCCTAATAGCTTCCCAAAGGTTTAATCATACCATAGTGTGCCCCTGGGACTATCCACCAACGCCTAGAAGATCCCTTTATCAACTGTACGATCTGAAGATGTAATTCCATCAATGAGGGAAAACATTTAAGTAAATACACTGGTTTCTGTGGAAGACCTATGGAGATCTGACTGATGTGGCTGCATAGCGAGACTATAGGGACACAGGATAGCAGTCAAGAAACCGTCTCAGATAGTTAATTAGCCATTCTGTTCATAATTGAAATGTCACCTTGGATCGTAAAACATATGCATTTCTAATACATGTGTAATAAGAGTATTTCACAATCACATTCTGTGATGAGCAAACGCATAATAATTACATTGTCTATCATGAATCTTGTTCAGGGTTCACATTTACAAATAGTTAGTAAGTATATACATACTGAAAATACTTACTTCAATGTTAAATACAATAAATCACAGACTGAGCAGTATGTTAAATTGTTGATCAGAAAGCTAGATATGACATATTCATACCATTTGGCAATTTCAGGCATGAGAAATTATGGTTTAAAAAAAATAAACACTAAATCTCAGGTACAAATTTCACAGGTATTTTGTTGTACTGATAAATACTTACTTCCATCAAAATGGATGTATTGCTACTTTCAAGACACAAATATAAATGTACTGTTTGACGTTACAGTACTCACAGCTGAAACAAAAGTCAGTCTAGGGAAATCTAACAACTGATATTAATGGACGGTAACAGCAGTGGTAGTGTTTGCCCAGAGCTTGTCAGCATCCCCTGAGGAGTCTGTAACTGAACTATATGATAGTAATAAATAAATCATTGGCGATAAATTAACAACACAATGTCTGCAAATACACTGAAAAGTTCCCTAAACACTTGCATTTCACTGAACATTCTTTTGGCAACTGAATACTGAATTATGTCTTTTTCTTTTAAATCAGTCGAAAAATGTCAAATCTACTCTTAATTAATGTAAGATACAATACAGGTTTAATTTATTAATATTATTTCTTGGAAAATGTGCTAAATCTTCAATATTTGCCCATAAAGTATGTATGCATTTATCGTACACAGCCCCATCCACCAAAAAATAAGAATACAATAAAGGGAAAAAAAGAGGTAAAACATTACTTCTCTGGGCACATGTTTCTGGATGAACTATTTTGCCCCCAAATACATGTACTACTAACAGCTAATACTACTGTAATGGGCCAGTTGAATATGAACACACTATAAATATGTTGCATTATAATCATATAGTAGTGACATTTTACTCATTGACATTATAATCTACTTTGTATTAATGGATTATGGTATACTAATTACAAAGTTATTTCAATTATAGGCTGCAGAATATTTTATTTTAGAATTATCCATGTACATGCCGATTATGCAATATTAATTCCAGGATGGTTTAACCTTACCTGTACCAACTGACTTGAATAACAATGTAACATCTGTTACATGGACCAACTCATCAACTGAGTAATCACAGATTACCATATAATAATATACCTTGTTAGTTACTTATCGAGATCATTCAGCTCAAATAGAGCTAATAATTCTGTGTCCCATGTCAGCTGGGTAATACCAACATACCTGTGTTAATGACATTGAGCTTGCAATGGGAAATAGGTATAACAAACACTTTCTGCATCACCAAACTTTATGAAATGTTTATAATTCAAATTATTTTTATATCTCATTTTGTTTTTGGAATGGAAATTCTCAAGCCTCAGTCTATCCTTTATCTACATCAAATATTGATCATGTGATATTGCAATCCATATTATAAAGTAAATTAGTTTGGAAGCTGTACAATATTGAACAGCTAGTGTCATTCAGAAGCTGTATTGAAGCTGTACCTATGATGTTCAATACAACTACATGACATCAGTTCCTCCAATTAACTGTGTAACACTGAGGATAGCGACACGAAAGTCTCACACCTCACAGAATCTTGAGAATTGATTTCACTGCCAGACTTGCATACTGGTACATAAGAAGAATCTAGCTAAACCGCTGGCCACAGTTCCATTAATCAGTATATAGCCTGCATATAGCCTATGTAACAGGCATGGCTAATGATCATCAAGTACTGCATAGCCTATATACCATGCTTGACTAATGATCATGAAGTACTGCATATAGCCTATGTAACAGGCATGGATAAAGATCATGAAGTACTGCATATAGCCTATGTAACATGCATGACTAATGATCATCAAGTACTGCATATAGCCTATGTAACAAGCATGGCTAATGATCATCAAGTACTGCAAATAGCCTAGGTAACATGCATGACTAAAGATCATGAAGTACTGCATAACCTATGTAACATGCTTGACTAATGATCATGAAGTACTGCATATAGCCTATGTAACAAGCATGGCTAATGATCATCAAGTACTGCAAATAGCCAATGTAACATGCATGGCTAATGATCGTCAAGTACTGCAAATAGCCTATGTAACATGCATGACTAATGATCATAAAGTACTGCAAATAGCCTAGGTAACATGCATGGTGACAATGGTAGAATGGCAGCACTTGCATGCATTCTATGGATTGGAGTGGTGTGAACTTGACATGGGTATCTGACAATTGATAGAAAATACATAATGTTCATACTAATCTTACCAATATGACAAGAATGGTCAGTTCAATTATTAACCAAATTTCATCCAATAAATTGTCTCAGAAAAGTATGCTTTTCAAGGAAGGTTAATATTTGTCAGATGACAAAGATGAAAAAAAAGCTAATATAGAAATCTATAAATAAAAGACTCGACTCCAATGTCAAGTTGTCTGAATTGCTGATGTACGAGACCAGCAGCTGACTGTCCTCTGTGGACACTGTGTTCTGGTCTGGCAGTGACACAGGTGCTGTATCTATAACAGCGAGGCATGGGCGACGGATCGGCACTCTGAATTCCCTCAATTTCATACAAAACCAATGGCTGTGGAATGAAGATGTGGACTTGTACATGGACTCCTACAGATCGAAAGCCATCTCTATCAGTGCAGAGAGGTTACAACATTGGTGGGAGACACCTTTCAAGGACTTCTGATTGTCTACAGATCCCAGATATGCCAGATCCATGACAGTATTCAGATTGGTTTGGGTCCAGGTTCACCTTTATCTACAATGTATAATGATTACTGCCTAACCATTGGCTTCTGATTCAAATAGTGTTGCTGTCTTCATTAAGTGATGATACATGATATGAAGCAGGTCATTGAAAACATTGTCTGCATGACCTAGACCTGACAGCCATTACTTCACTCATTGCTATACAATTGGATGCCCAATTTTCCAATTTCACATATAAGATTGACACACATTATGTCTTGTCAAGTACTAAACACTATTATATTGTCAATTTACTAAATTTAGCTTGTCTTAATGGTAAACAGGGAAAGAAATTGTTTTATCTTCTGTACTTTTCTGAGATACCTTACTTTTATCTGTTACATATTCAATGTAATTATCAGTTCCAGAGGTTACACTGGTACATGTTTGAAACACTTTCTCCAAAATTAACAATACTATTTAAAGATAGCAACTTGTCAATTTAAACAAGGACGTTTATCATCAAATGACAATAAAAATCAATCCATAATTTAAACAGTGATGTTTATCTTAAATAACAATAAAAATCAATACATAATTTGAAAATATGTATATTCTGTAGAAAAAATATACAAATTTAAATGTTAAAACACTAAATTTACATATTTGGTCAGTTTTGTAATTGTTTGAACAATACATGACATCGGCAAACATGTTATTATTCATTGATGTAGTCCACTGGGTCATGGTGATGTCAACAAACTGCGGGGGAAAAGTGGCCAGTAAAATACTCGCAAATGATAAATCTGACTTGGACGTGAATAACTTCCTCGTAGCATGACTGAAACACATATTGATGGAGACCTCAGGATTCCATTTTGCTGGGGATTAGATGTCCTATTATTGAGAACGGCTGACCTTACGTATTCTCCTGGATTAAGTTGGCCATTACTCAGACAAACAGGGCAGGATGAGGAGATGTACACACTGACTTCAGCTATACTATCTGTGCACATCTAGAACACCATCATGTTTGAATCCAATGAAATACCAGAGACATAGGCACTGATGGTTTTTCTGATGACAAGTCATAAAATCCAATCCATGCAAATTACTCTATTATACAATATTTAGTGCATTATTTAACATAACATCAATATATTAATATCTATTTAAAAGATAAGTACAGACAATATGGGTAATTAAATACAAAGGAAGCACACCAACTTAATTGATTCAGTGAGTTCATGGTTTAATGCCACTAATGTTAAAAAGTATTTCAGTGATTTTGCAGTGGGTTATTATTATACATGTACTATGATTGGTGCACATGAACCAAGGATGACAACTGTATTGTATGCAGTGATCAAAATAGAGGGGGTCCTTGTAGTCCAGGCAAAATAATATTTAACCTCGGACTAATTGCAACAGAATGTTTCTATGCGTTAAATGTGTCTATGCTACCACTGGAACATCATAATAAAAGTCTTAGTAAATCGGTGGTGGCGTTATATGTTTAATTTGATCTCAAAGTTTGCAACAGTTGCGAAATGTCACGATCAAATGAATGGCGCTCCATAGAAACAAAGGGAGATAAACCACGCTGTCTAACACAGTTGGATTTTCTAAATCGGTGATTTAGGAATCGACACAACGTCGTTATAACTTGAATATTGGAACATATGTTGATAAATATGTGCATATAAAACAGTTACACACAAAAATTATAATATAAAAGTACAGAGAAAAATAACATCAAGGTCATTAAACGACCGAACCAACGTTAACGTTGACCTTGTTTACATATCTGGTAGTGATCTGATCCGTTTTTACACATTTCTAAACTAATCAGACGTTGACAATATCTTCCTTGCTTACATAACAGACACACGCATTAATTATTATTAACTGAAAGGACTTCTATGTCATATTTTGTATCAAATTTGTTTATAAATGCATTAAAAGAATTACGTCAGAAAAAAATGTATGGAAGCCCAAAGGGGATACATTATTTAATATGCTGTATTGTATGTAATGCTAAACCACATTTTAAGCCATATAACGTACCTCGGACAAATTGCATCAGAGGGTATCTCAACTGTTTTATATACATTAACATGTCCTCTTTTAACATAAAAACCTTCACTGATGATCAAAACATGAGCAACATCATCACATGAGCACATGCCAACAACACTGTCAATGTCGACACGGCGAA
>JAULBP010100405.1:0-10975 GCA_032355345.1 Lepetodrilus pustulosus
ACACACACACACACACACACGCACACACACACACACACACACACACACACACACACACACACACACACACACACACAAACATACATGACAAGACAACAGTAGCATTAGAAGGAGCAATAGCAGTAGTAGTAGCAGCAGAAGCAGCAGCAGTAGCATTAGCAGCAGTAGAAGCAGGGGGATGTCATGGACCCCAAATTCAGCGTTATATCGAGGGGACACTGTAGTACAATAGTAATCTCTACAACTATCCTGGTACATGTAATATACTGTTGTTGTGGTGTACATGCTGTAGTATACATGGGTAATAACATGTGAAGGCAGCGGTTGTTGACTGCGACGACACGTAACATACTTATCTCTAGCCAGCCAAGGCCCGTACCTGTGTACTAATCGCCATGGTAACTACAGATTATATCAGTCTGGACCTCCAGGGGAAGTCAGCCTGCCCCACTGCATCGTGGGACAGTAATGTTATCAATGTAATGGTGCCATGTCTACGAAACCGTGCCAGAAACACACTGCCGTGCGCAGACTAGAGATGTGTCGGTCGGTTAAAAAATATTGGTTGTATTGATCGAGGAAACTCCCATGTTGATAAATATTTTCAATGAAAAATAAACAATATTCATGAAGAAGTAAAATTTGTCTTCCTTATTTCATTTGATTTAGGGAATTGAAGTTAATCCTACGTAATTGAAGTTCATTTGAATAGTTTACCTCTTAAAATGGTTCAATTTACATTAATATAGTTATAAGTAGAAGTAAAATATGCTAATAGTTTGTCCAAAGTAAAACACAGGGTTGACATGAATAGTTGTATTTTATTATATTGTGTTTTCAAATTAATCATTGAAACATAGCTACAGCTTTGTACACTTCTTATGCATGTAATTTAATGATCAACTTCTTTATTCATGACAATAGGACCTAGCAGTATACAGTGGTCGATAGTATGTCAGTAATCGATGGAGTGATGGGTGTGGATTATCAGCAGTGTAAACACTATAGAACATTGTCCTCCTGTTGCAGTTACTGGCTGTCATTGTCTGCCCAAACAGATGTGTGTGGAAGGACACGAAAAGAAGCCCATCTGTGTAAACAGATCCTTTGTGAGGAATGGGTGAGATCATTTGTGTCATCCCGATTAAGAGCAGGCATTTTTTAAATTTTTGAGGTTTGAGTAGGAAAATATTTATGATTTACTTTTGTGATGAAATGGTGAGATAAGTTATGTTGTTTCCCTTTTTGAGGAATGGGTGAGATACTTTGTATTGCTTCATGGATAAGACTATTTGTATCATTTCCCTTTGTGAGAAATGGGTGACCTAATATTTATTGTTCTCCTTAATCAGGAATAGGTGAAATATTAAATTTGTATGTATTTACCATTTATAAGAAATAGGCAAGACAATTAGTGTTAGGTGATTTACCATTTGTGAGGAATGTGTAAGATAATTTGTATTTTTCTACTTTGTTTCCACCAGTTTATTGTATCTTCAAAATAACCAGTCACATAACACAGACCTTTAGAGGATAATTACTTTTTGTTCCTACGAATACGTTATTAATATTTCAGAGAGCGGCTACTGGAAGAGTTCAAGAAACACCATCCTGGGATCCATGTCAGCGGTTCCAGAGAGAAAGATTCAAACCTGGAACGTCCCCACAATGTGGAGATCAACATTCACGCCAAACCCCACGACCAGCCCGCCAACAGACACCGCAACAAGCACCACAACAAACATGCCAGCAGAAAACACCACAACGAAGCCAATGTTAAGGTATGTTTTTGTTTATTTATTTTTTAAATTGGGATTTAGATCTGCTTTAAAGATTCTTTCACTTATATCACAGCTTGTCAGTTTAGGGCATGAGGAAATCTGCAACATCTGTAGCGGTTAATGTTGAAGTAAACCTGCCAACACCAACCAGCTGGGTATCCTTTCACGGAGCTCTCTTATCTTAGCAGTGTATTAGCTATCGGCAAAGCGAGCGCTACCACTCTCTTAATGGATAAAAGAACTCCGTGAAAGGATACCCAGGATGCTAACTGTTTGGCCATGGTACAGACAACACATCCTATCATGATCGTGTAAGAAAGGTACCTTTCACGAACATTGATGCTGCACTCGTGGGACAGGAGTTGAACCCAGGGTCTTTGGCTCTGAAGTCCAAGTGTTCTACCATCGTGCTACCACAAGATATGTTTGTCTATGAGGAAAGCAGTGTCTGATTCTGCCAGCTGGTGGAATGGTAAAGAAGTGTTTGAAGATGGGAACCCTTTCACAAAGCTCTCGTATTCACCGCAAGACAATAATCCTCTTATAAGACGTCCAAACCAGTTTTGTATGAGACCACTTTGCGTTATTATTTTCACATGGAACTGCCTGGAGTAGAGACGTATTAGTTGTGGTTGATGTCTGACCAAGTACATCAGGTCATCCTGGCTCTGGTAACTGTTGTTACTCTTGCTGTCCTACCAATGTCTTATGATTGCAATGCAAACTATTGCTTTCTATTCCAGAGTGAAAGAATTTTAGCATCACATCAAAGAAGTGGTTTATTGAGCGGCAATGCACACCATGTAAAGAAAGCACAAGGTATCTTAAAATACATTTATCTATAAATATTGAAAATCTGCTAAGTAATATATTAATCGTATAATGCACAAGATTAATTCTTGAAAATGTAATATGACCCAAAACTTATTACTTAAATGGGTCGTTAATTGGATACATTAATTATGCATCGCTTCGTAATCATGGAATTGGTACTTGTTTACGCTGTTCATCTTAGATCTTTCTCTTTATTCTTCCTTTAAGTTGAATAGATGCAGGAACATCATTTAAATTTGACGAGAGTCATCTTTGTTTCATCTTCTACCTTAATATTATAAATAAACATGTATTGATTGATATTCTGACAATTGTCTTCCCAGCATGCACTGCCAATGACTTTGCGGACATGCGACAACGTCTGACTGGCTGGTTCCGTCTGCTCCACGCCCAGAGAAAGGAGGAGCACCACAGTCACCATGGCGACCAGGAGAACCACAAGAACCACAAGCACCACCACCACAAGCACCACCGACATCTGTCTGTGAAGAAGGATCTCCGCGACCACCATGGTATAGCACCAGACACAAAGTTTAATCTTTATTATGTTATTTATTTATTTTTGAGTTGGGGCTCCTTTTCAAGAGTATTTCACCCATTACCAACATCAGTTTATTCAATGTGTATGTCAGTACAACAGGTTTAAAATATGAATGGAAATGTGAATTGTGTAATTGTAAAGAAATGTATGAAAAATAGTTTATTGAAAATTTCCCAACGAAGCTACACACTTCAACAAGCAATTATAAAATGTTCCAAAAGATTACTGATTAAGAAATATAAATGAAGAAGAGAGCAGAATTCCTTGTTTAGTGATATTGTTTACTTTTATGTCCATTCCACTGGCATTGCAACATAAGTGTGTTATTTTATGTGTGCTTCATAGAGTGCTCAGATCCTATTTTGAAGATGCTTGATGAACAGTATGATACTTTGCCCCTCAGATGGCAAGTGCAAGGCCCAGCAGTCGGTCATGTGGGAACTCCATCAGCTGGACACGGACGATGACCACCATCTGACCAACCGCGAGTTGTCCGAGATCGAGAACAACGGTCGTGAGCCCTGTCTGCGCCCGTTCCTGGAATCCTGCGACATCAACAGAGATGTTCTTCTGTCAGGACATGAGTGGCGGTGCTGCTTTGCTGATGCCAGTAAGTAGAAGTGGACAATTATTTCTTCATCCTCATCTTTTTCATCCTCTTTGTCTTTTTCTTCCTCCTCTGCTTTTTCTTCCTTTTCTTCTTCTTCCTCTTCTTCCTCATCTTCTATATCTTAATATGCATCACCCCTACTCTTCTTCCTTCTTTTCTTCTTCCCCTCCTTCATCTTCCTATTCTTCTTCCTCTTCTTGTTCTTTATCTTCTTCCTCATTTTCTTTTCTTCCTCTTTTTCTTGCTTAACTTCTTCCTCTTCTTCCTCCTCTTCTATCTATTCTTCATATGCATCTTCCCCTTGTCTTCTTCCACCTTTTCTTCTTCCCCTCCTTCTTCTTCTTCTTCATCTTATTCATATTCTTCTTCCTCTTCTTGTTCTTTATCTTCTTCCTCCTTTTCTTCTACCTCTTCTTCTTGTTCTTTTTTCTTCTTCCTCCTCCTCCTCTTCTAATAGTATCACTATGTCGTATGGTGTGACATGATGCCCACCATCGAAGCATGTATCTTTACTATCAGTTGAAACATCATGGTAGTGTTTGTGGTCTGCTTTAAAGCTGCGACTGGTTGTGTCTTTCAGTTGCTCCATGTTACGCTAAACTGAGAGTGATTGAGAGAAATGGACAACTTAAAACAGGTATGTGAACACATTGACTATTGATACATGCAATATATGTGATATATTATATTAATATGCTCTTGGTAAATAGAATTAATAAATTTGACTGACTTGACATTGTCGTCAAAATCTTTAAGAGACAAACATTTTACAGTATATATCTGTCTTACATTTTATTCATTGGAGGTAATGATCTTGCCTGTCATATTTCTAAATTGTGTCTCAATTCTACTGATACTTACTAATATTCCTATACCAGCTGCATACATCCCGAGATGTGACCGCGAGGGTTACTATGAGAAGCAGCAGTGCAAGGGTTACACCATGGAGACCAGGACCTGCTGGTGTGTGGACCTCAATGGCAACGAAATACCCAACACCAAGTCCAGAGTCCGCGCACACTGTGGTACGGCCTTCACTCAAATTTAGTATTTTTTTTATGAATTGGGGTTTTGAGTCACTTTCAAGATCATTTAGTTTACATCACAGCTTGGGTGTGATATAAGATGCTCGACCAGCAGTTACCCCTTTGGCTCAGTTGGTAGAGTAGTGGACACACAATCCAGCAACTCGGGTTTGAATCCCAGGATCGTCATGATCCTCTTTTTTCATCAGTTTGTGGTAGAGAAACCTGTAACATACCTGTATACCTGTGAGAACCGGCTGGTACTGACAAAACAAGGGTGATAAACACCATGGGAGGGTGCTGTCAGAACATTCTATAATGATCTCTTATGTAAAGATTGCTGCTGGTCCATGGAGTGGGTTAAAACTCAGGACCTTAGGCTACAAAGTCATACAATGTACCACTGTGCTATCATCAGCACCTTCTTTATGTACACCAAACCCAAGATATGGGGGATGTTCCTTTTGAAAATATTTCCAGTTAGTTATGATATTAATTTACTACTAGGGTGATATTTGTTTACTTGTGAGGACTAAACCTAGCTGTGTTCAACCAAGATCAACCAATGTATTCTTCTATTCAGATGTAATTGCACTTCAAATTTACAGACTGCTTGGTTTTAATGATTTCCCTTCACAATGTTCTGTTTTATATTAACAGAAAAAGTGGACGTACTTGGACATAGAAAGAACCAGTAGCAGACGATGTCGATGGATCAAAGCTTTTGTGAATGAATTGACAACGTGAAGGAAGACGTACAGTGTTCATATTCTGACAGTTCTATTGATGCTATTCCAAATGAAGTTTGGTCGGATTTATTATGGGATATGGAGAAGGATTAATTTTGTTTGTAAAGCTAATTTTGACAGAATGAATGGTATTTTTTTGTGATCAGTATGGAACTGAGATGCAACACTTACATAGGATGGAAAAGAGATTTTCAAAACCATTTTGAAAGAATGACCGCATCAGCATCGAATCACCTTCAGTCTTATTTTCAGTTATAGATCAATTCTTGACAAAATTAGTTGTATATACCATATTCCAATATTATCTCACACTCATGTGTGTGGTATTTCATATATTTTGTGTTTTATAACAATTATAAATATATACATGGTTGTTTCCATTTGGCATAACAATTTGCAGTTTTTGCGTCTTTTCTTGGTTTTAAATTTTTAAAGAAATTTAACCAATCATTTAATAATTTTAATTATTCTGTGATTTTGTGTTATCCAATTTGTTGGCAAGACTGAATTTTATTCCCATGACATTATCATTGCATCAGTTATAAAATGTAATGTGCAACCATTGTAAATATTTGACATTCTGTAACCAACAAATGGAAATGTATAAATTGTATTCTATGCAACGTTTTTATTTTGTATATGCTGCTGAAATGTGATGGTTTATTTAACTTGCTAGTGAAATCAACTTTGAGATTTTGGTACACAATCATCCAGGGTAGTCTTGATAATGCATTTAAATGTTAATCAGAAATCCTACCCATATGATTTTATAATGTTTAATTCCAAATATCAATCTATCCCGTTCACACAATGGTGTTAAAAAATACACTGAAAATTTTAACTGCAAATATGTATTTGGTGCTTTCATTTATTACACCTATCAGTATGTATATATCAGTTACTTTTATTCATGAATATGAGCGGTAAGAATGTTATATGTAGATATAAAAATTATGAACAAAGTAAATATGTACAGTTGATACTCTGGTTTGTTGAGAATGTTACTTTACAAATAAGTTTTGTAATAATACTACTTGTTTAGAGCTCAGTGGTTGTGACATGTCCAGGAATATTAGCTACATTGTCAGTGTTACTAGATACAAGTTACTATGAATATGTGTTAGTTGTTACTGTTCATAGATCCATACACATGTTGTATTGTATGTCTTTTTTTATTTCATGACTGGCAAACTATTTGCCATTAAATTTTCTGATTTGATTGTAATTTTAGTTGATTTGTCTTCATGAACATAGGCATGACATGCAAGAATGTTCATATATTGATATACCATTCAATCAAAATATGTCGTTGAAATAATCAAAACATAGTTAATGAATTTTACTGTGAATTAGGTCACAATTTAATGTTTTTAGTAAAATATATATTTTGAAGTCATTATTTCAAATGAGCTTTTAGTGGATCAATTGTTTTATTGGATCATTCCCTAAGCACTTTTTAAAGCGTATTGTATACTAGTTGATTTGCTTACAACATACCTTTACAGCATTGGTTCAGGATCTGAATGTTGTTATTTCTCTCCAAGTGATTCCAGTATTGAAGTTCACTGATGTTAACTAACTATCATACATACATGATTAGAGAAATACAGTAGCTTGTATTTAATGCAGACTTAGAGTAATGCATAGAGTATGCTGGTCTTACATGCATACTGAGTAATGCATAGCATATTCATCTTGCATGCATACATACTTAGAATAATGCATTGGCATATGAGGTAAGACATGTTTGGTATTGGTACCTTAAACTTGTAGAACAAGTAGATCTTTGTTCAACATTTGTTTTGGTGAAGTAAAACACATATTTTATAGTGCATATTCTATAAACCCAATACACACTAGAAAAATGGAAATGCATTTAATTTAAACAATGTATTTATGCTGCTATTACCTTTAGGTGAATAAACATTTTCTTTACAATTCAATTGTTTGGTTGATTATTTTTATACACGAGGTATTGAGTATGGGATACCTTGTTTAAGGCATGTTCTTATTAACCTGTGTTTTTCAGTTTTCTGTCGTTATCTGCAGCATCAGACAGTCATGTGACTTTCAGGAAGTGTGGCATGTTCTTTCAGAAGTTGTCCATCTACGGAGAGGGCATTCTGTCATGTAGCTATCATATCCACTAAATTATCATAGTTTTAATTATCAGCAAGATACACAGACAAGAGATCAATGTGTTCCAGTGGTATTGTTATATGTCCCTTTATGGAATGCAGGACAAACAATTATACTCAACAAGATTATTTTGTACATATACATTTAGCAATATATTAGTTTAAAGGCATAATATCACAGATAGTTATGCTTGTTTTAGACTAGTTCTTGGCTAAACTGCAAAGTACATTCACTTGACATGCATACAATCATGTTTGTACTTCTAAAAAGCTTTCCACCAATGTGTGGTTCACAAATCTCCACTCCAACCCTCCGATAGACAACCCGCTTCTTTATACATCAATCAAAGGGCAGGTAACTCTCATTCCTGCTCGCATTCCTTCTTAGAATAGTGATGCATCACGGACAAGATAAATAGTGGAATGTTCCCTTATTTAACATAAAATATGATTTGTTTTAATACTATCGAGTGCTGGGGGATAGTTACATGAGTAAAATAACAACTTTTGGGTGGATAAATCAAGCGTTGTTAATCTCAGATCGAAATTAGTTTGTATATGCAGGTCAATCAACTGTGATATTATGCCTTTAATAACAAACAATTTAAAAACGTATACAGGCTTCAGGTACTCATCAAAAACTTGCAAATCCAACGGAAGGAGAATGGTACCAGATTCATACAGAGGAGTTCCAACATTTGGTAGAGAGTTTACCCACTGAATAGCTGCCATTTCTTAATTAATGTTGTCGAGTATATTATTGAATGGATTTGAATGAAGTCCATTTCTGTGACCGAGTACAATTCTCCATAGCATTGCAATTATATTCACAAAAATATTTCAACACTGCCAAATATGAAAAAATATTTTATTTTCATTTCCACATACATGTACTAAGAACATCATCACAAATTTGAAAAGCAAAGCTAGACACATACTGGTAAAATTATGTCATGACAGCTCTCAGATTGGAACTGTATAATTGGTTCCACAAATCACACAAAATGTGGAATATTCTTTTATGATCTTCTCCAATGAATTTCCCAAAACATTGATTTTGTTGTTTGGGGTTAGAGTTTGGTGTGATGGTGTTTATCAGTGAATGGGAACATCTGGTTCTACCTAATTGATAGTGATAGTTACTCCTACTGAAGCAGATTTGGCACCAGTGTCCTGAAAGATAAATATACCTGTATTTAAAGAATGAAAAGTTCCCTAATTGAATGTTACGACCAAAGCAACACATCTTGATATGAAGGTAAAGCATTATACTCCACATCAGTTTGAAAACGTCAAATGTTGACATCAGGTAAACGTTATTGATATTAAGGTCTATATACAATTAAAAGGCTTTCTGAAAAATATAGTTTTAAGGGAGGTTTGTTTATATTACCTCCGCTATCACCACAAAGTTTATTACAGCTGTTCTGCCATTTAGACTTTGGGTGGTGAATATTGAGCCGTCTCTGCTATTGATGTTAAATGCCGCATTCCCAAGAGCATCGGATGTCTACAATAATGAGGTAATCATAGCACTATTTTCAAGAACAACGCAGCTTTCTTGCATTTTACAAGATGCCATGAAAACAACTTTCTGCTGCACGGAAGCACTATATGCATCATATGGTAGCGCTGTACACATACTCTTTATTACTAGTATATGTTTTAAACTATTTCTATTTCAAATCTAGTAAACGAAGATGTATTAGAATCGCCATATTAACGATTAAATCCAAATACTAATAATATACAAAGTTTCGAATGGTTTCTTCATTCATTGAGGCATAATAGCTCATATTATTTTGCATTACTTAAACATGTTAATCTCGTACTGTACGTTACTGCTTACACTCGTACTGTACGTTACTACTTACACTCATACTGTACGTTACTACTTACACTCATCCTGTACGTTATATCACCAAACGGCCCAGCATCCTCATCTTGAGCGGAAGGAGAGATGACCACTTGATTGGGTCCAGTGGTCTACAAAAGCCAGGTTTAAAGTCACGCAGACATAAAATTACTGATACACGTGGGTACAGAGACCAGTCTCGAAGCCATTCTTGATAAAAATGCATACAATGTTCTATCAGTTTTAATACCTGATATCCTGATTGATAAGGGTATGATAGCAATTGGTAATGCTATGTGTGCTTACCTAAGGCTATGCTTTCGTTGCAATACTATATACCGTATTCGTTTCATCACTCGACCAATCCTAGGGTCGCCGCCAATAGCCAATAGAAAGGTATCTGGGTTGAGCACGAGGCATTCTATTTCCTATTGACGTCGACCCTAGGGTTGGCCGAGTGACGACACGAATACTCTCAAAAAGACGTACGTTAACTTTCAGGGTATCGTTTCTCGAAGCTCTCGTATCTAACACCATAAGCATCATCGTAGTGATGTCTTATACATGGCGATCGGCAATCAGTGGTGGCTGTGAGAGCTTCGTGAAACGATTAGCCTGCACTATCAGATAGATCCATCAATACTTACATGCACGCTATAGCACAATACACAATTCCTCGACGTTTGGTCCTTATATTACTGTTCATGGGTTATTAAATAATCTAAGAATTATTCTAGTATATCTTAGAACACAACTCTGATATCTTAGCCATCTGGGAGGATGTAGCTTTTAGTTGTATTCTGTCCGGGTTCAGACCCACATTACCGGCATACTTACGCTGTTGATGGTGGCGGAGTACCCTGACTTAAGAAACACAGGACTGAACTCGTTGAGGTCAGTCACCTCGATAATTACAGTAGCTGTAGCCTGGGGGGAAAAGCAAGTCATAATATTATATATGTAGGTCTTTAATTATTCCCCCGATAATATTCTGTAATTATTAATACTGCTAATTTTCTCAATGGGTACAGTAACATCATAAAGTGCAAGTCAAGAAGGAAGGAGTACTATGAATATACATGGGTGTGGATATGAACAGATCTTCAGAAGTAATCGTATAGGATAATTGGAGGTAATAGAAGGCAAGGATAATGTTTAGTATACCAGTACTCACCTCTGCCTTCCCATCACTTGCAATAACCAGAGCAGTATGCTGGGCCCCTCCCTGGAGAAACAGTGTACACTTTACTATAAGACATACCCATATGTACACACAAATACACTTTACTAAAAGACATACCCCACACAAATACACTTTACTATAAGACATACCCATATGTTCTCACAAATACACTTTACTATAAGACATACCCATATGTACAGACAAATACACTTTACTATAATACATACCCATATTTACACACAAATACACTTTACTATAA
>JAULBP010100416.1:0-10971 GCA_032355345.1 Lepetodrilus pustulosus
TTTATGGCGGGTAATATAAGGTGGGTGTATGTCATGGACCCCAAATTCAGCATTATATCGAGGGGACACTGTATATGAAAATAATATTTATAGAATATCTGAACAGATTTACCTTCAAGTTTGTTAGTAAATCTTTATCGAGGACTCCGTGGGATATTGAGAAACAAAAGAGAAGTTATGTGTGGCTTTGGCATCATTTGATAGTTGTTTGGAGAATAGAAGCTGATTAATGCGTTAAATTAGCAATAATATTAATGGATTTCATGAGTGAATGAAAGAATAAATTAATGGACGAATGGACTTGTACACTTGTGAATGTGTTGGGGAAATGTCACGCTTTGGGTTGGCCATTGACCAAATAGGATAACTTTTTGTTATTGTCCTCGACAATTTCACAGATAACTCTTGACACAAACTCTCCTACGTATGAATTTCAAGGAAAATACTACTTATTTTGAAGCACAGATTTATATGAGAAAATTTTCAACATAAACATAAGTGAGAAGTATTGAATTGTTTTTTGCTTCTATTTAAAAATAACAAATTGTAAAATAAATGTCAAGAGTTATCTCCCCTGATTGTGTCGAGTCAGCTTCAGAGCAAATCGAGAGCGATTTGGTTTTAGCGTGACGCAGGTGCTTAGCTTATTATCTAATTGAACACCATCATTGCTCCTGTGAAACCCACATGATGCTTTCGAAGTCAAGGGAGCAATATTTGTAAGTTTTAAAATCGGCAAATGGTGTTTATCCTTATTGCATGGCGAGTGTTTTCGGAACTCGCCAGGTTTTCACAGCCAGCGACGTTTTCACCAGCAAGCCTACTCCTCTGTCTACACATACCTGGTGTTGTTCTTTAACCTTCCACCTGCTGCAGACCACCATGGATGCCCTATGATAAACCCATGGAGCAGTTAGCGAGTGTCACAACAAGGAGAAGGCCGTTAAGTTGTGAATGCTCTATTTTGTTGCTTTGGATTTGTTTGTGTCTGCATTGCTGTTTGACCAATGTTGAACATTTCTACTTTGACCACACTCCGCAAAATCTCCCAGCTGTCAAACCCCACCAGATTTACTCCACCAGCCACAGCATATGATAACACCAGCGACAGCTCAAACTCCAGTCTATCTCCTACCCCACCAATATCAATACAAATCCTCCATTGAAAACCCCAACATTCCCCACTCCAATATGCCATACTCCAATCTCAACATGCCTCCCATTACTCTGAACATGTCCCATCCCCACCAAATCCACCATCAGTGGTTTTTCAGTAGAATTTGAAGTAGGTGGCAGAGTAGCAAAAGTAAGACGTCAATCACACAAAGTATCAAAAGTTTCACATATAGAATGATTTATTTGAGATAGAAAGTAGACGGCAAAATTATGGAAGTAGACGGACAATTTCGCCAGTTGCTGCCACTTATTGAAAACACTGCACCATTGAAACATTGGATTCTCCCCTGCATCACCTCCAATGCTGGTTGCAATGTGCCCCACTTCAACATGTTCTTCCAAACCACATGTCCCACGCCACTTCAACATGACCCAACCCAGCTCAACATACCCACCCCCTACGTCAACATGACACACCCCATTCTTCAACATGACCCAACCCACCTCAACATGCCCCACACCAACCACAACATGCCACACCCCCCACCTCAACATGCCCACCCTAATCTCGATATGTCTCGCCCCAACTTGATCATTGATGGTAAGATGTGTTGTGCCTGGCCAAAAAACTGCTTCCAGTCTTAGTGACTAGTTTGCATGGAATTCGTTCAGGAAACTAAATGTTCGTGGCAGTGGCCCCGTTTACTGTTGGACATTCGAATCTGGCATTGAGTATGGCTAGAACCAAATGTCCGATAGTCATAATAGTAAATCAGATGCCATTACCACGACATTTAGTTAACTAAACTAGCATGGAATTCGACTATAAGTCATCTTAATTTGATTACGTGTTTTACAAGTTGTCTTCACTGAGGCTAGAGGCAGGATAAAGAAAAGCACTTTAAGTTTAAGAAAATCTCCATTTTCCCAAGAAGAAATGCAATATAAAGTACATGTATATCTTAATTATAACTATTTTTAATGCATTTTTTTTAGTGACGATATTTCTTAATGCAATAATGATCTCTATGAATCGATTATCAATTTGAATGAAATTTGGATAAACTTTGGCTAAGGTTGATCCACGAAACAAATAATTAAATTGCCATAGCCTGATTGAAATACAATTTCTATATTTACTTTTGGGGGATCATTTGTTTTTTGAAAATGTTGAAAAACTGGTCAACCCTATTGTCATAAGAATCATAAAATTCACCATAATTATGAAACTTCAATTAGAAGTCGATAAATGTCTGAACTCTTGACTATTGTGTACGATATTATTACTTTTGTTGTTCTTATTCCCTACAGCTTTTCCATGCTGCACTGACAACTTTGGCAGACAGGGGTCATGTGGTGCTCCATTTGTCATTAAAGTCGCACAAATGGTCAAAATTAATTTTTTGTTTGTATGGACAATTTTACATCGTGCATTTCAGGGAGGGTCCATTTTCTGTGAGGGCAGAGACGACATCAAAGAATTTGCCGCGATTCGCTCGGCGATGAAGGTCCTCATGTTCACAGAGCCAGAGATGTGGGCCATCTTGAAAATCTTGGGAGCTTTACTTCACGTGGGAAATATCCGCTACAATGGTGAGTGACGAACAAGAGTGCTGTGTATGATACGCACTTTAAGACCCCCCAAAATTACATCCCATGCGGAGGTGCATACTGTCCAAGAGAACAAGCGTATGCCTTTTATCGGTTTAAGATAATATTACGGTATTAGAAATGCAAGAAAATAATCAGGACATTGTCTCGGCACGTTGACGTGATTAGGTGAGAAGAAACCACCACTCGGATTCATCGATAGGAAATACGACAGGAAATATGTTCTCATGCTGAAAATATCACACTTTGATAAATAAACAGTGAAATAGCACAGAATTAGATTGCCTTGTTTACTGTGCGTAATAATTATGTCCAGGTATATTAATTGCCTAGTTTACCATGTGTAATAATAATGTCCAGGTATATTAATTTCGTAACAATGTCTATGTGAGGTTGGTTGATAAACCCACGTGACTGTAAAACTGCAAACGAGGCTCTTATTTGATCGCTGCTGGTAACGTAACTTTATTAAATTATTCAATCTTATATCTTGTGTTGTGTTTTCTTCTGTTTGATTCTACTGTTACTACTGTGACTGTGTTGTCGTCATCTAACGTTAAGCCTATTACTGATGCTTCAATCAATGAGCAAAGCTTAGGGCTTCATTTTCCGTGCGGACTTTGATTTTACGCAAATTACCTTTGCGCGTAAAGCGCGTAA
Source organism: Lepetodrilus pustulosus (assembly GCA_032355345.1). NCBI lineage: Eukaryota > Metazoa > Mollusca > Gastropoda > Lepetellida > Lepetodrilidae > Lepetodrilus > Lepetodrilus pustulosus. The sequence continues at coordinate 3,388 of JAULBP010100416.1, forward strand.
TGTAAGTCTGCGCGTAATATAAGTCTGCGCGTAATATAAGTCTTTTACAGTACTTGATCTGCTAGCCTAGAGAAAACCTTGTACAGTGCCCCCTCGATACAACACGGTCCGATGCACCGTGGATTCGGATATAACGCAGCGTCAGAAGTGGATCCCATTCTTATTTTCGTTATATCCCTGTAATATCGTATAAGGCGGGTACTAGTGTTATATCGAGGGGGACACTGTAACAAAGGAATGTTACATTGTCTCTGGAATTAATAATGGAATGTTACAGTGCCTCTGGAATGTAATTTGGAAATTTTGGGCATCTTCAAGATGAGAAATGGTTTCACATGTCAGGATTATTGGGCTGTATGGTCCATGTGTGGAGTGCGCGCTGTTGCCTTCCTTGATTTATCTGTGCAGCCGTACCTCATAGGTCTTAGTTAACTTTCTGTTCCACTCCTTCCTACATAAACACATTATTACTCGGGGAAACTTGCTCAGTCACCACATGAAAATATTACATGTATGACACCATGCTGTGAATTTAATACCTGATGACAAGAATACAGATAGTGATTATAATCTATGTTGAGAGCCTTCACTTAAATTCTAGCACAATGTCAAATTCCAATTACTGTTTTGTGCATGCAGTTCCATGAGTAATGATAGTCGGCGCCTATTGGGGAAATATTCCTGCTGCAACGTCAAACATTAATTCATTCGCACAGATATTTGTTAGTAATAAGTACACTACGCTTTTATGCCGTATAATGTGAATAATCGGAGGGTGTAACACATCCCGCTTTGAACCCGTCTCTTGGGAATAACTGGGTTATTTATTGCATGCTAACTTAATAGAATAATCAAATTGGTTTTGTGAACAAAGTAATACAGATTGCATGTTTTCATACTCTAAATTGGAGTGGCACATTTAAAGGAGACGTGCTGTCTTTCCTGTACAAACACCGACAGATCAGTATGGCTGGCTATTCTACAAGATTTGACAGTTAATGTTTTCAATAGATATTTGAAGAATAACCTGATATTACCCCTTTGGGTATTGTTAGTCTGTTTTCATTAAGGACGTGATATAGTATTGGTTCATCCAACATAAAATGATGTCGACTAATGAGTTTTCTCCAGATAGGGACATTACAAATATTGATTTTGTTTTTTATTTTAGTTCAGGTGACTAATTAAAGTGACACCCTTAGTCCAGCTGCTCCTAAAAGATTTATAACTATCATGTAAAATGTAAAATGTCATTAGGGAATTAACAGTTTTTTGGGTTGGTTATTTACATTCTTTCATACATCTGTAACAATTCTTTGCCATGAATAGCTTGGTATTTGCCCCTTAAATTCGTTAATACTGTACATGTTATTTACCATTTAAAAGATGTTCTTATTTTATTTAATACCATTGATAAAGTTCTCTCAGAAGTTCTACTAGTTATCAATCAAGCAGTTATTCATGGTGTATGCTATGAATGCCAGTAGTAACTTGAACACAGTTACACGTGGGAACATTCCTGTAATGATTTACAATAAATAGCATGGAAGAGGAACATCTCTTCAATTAACCACAAATGTTTTCGTTGTTTCCTGTTGAATATGTTTATTGACACTATTAGCTGTACAATGCACATTGTCTTTGAAGTCAGTATATTGCTAGTCATAACTGACGTGTCATGTGCCAGTCGTAATGTGGGAAATATCGCTGATTGTGTCATACATTAACAGCATCTGTGATATTTCTATTGTATGTCAAATTAAAGCAGTGTATGTCTGCTACATCATGCAGGAGGGTATGCTGTGTTTTGGTGCTATACATCATCATAATGTTCATGGAACATCAGAGAAAACAATACTAAAAACATACTGTTCTTGTCTACATTTCATGATAGTGTTCTTCAGGGTATACTTTCATGAAGCTCTCTTATCCACTAAGAGACCATAGCGCTCTGTTTTCTGATAGCTAATTTACTGCAAAGAGTGTGCAATGGTCCAGCAAGATTCTGTGAACAATTTCAGAACATAGAAATGGCTGCAATGCTTCTCTGGACCTTTTTAGTCAAGACTTGTTACATTGATGATGATGATGATGATGATGATGATGGCAATGATGAATGCCAGACTGTCATCATCGATTACAATAACTCAATAATTAACTAACACTATAAATACTGGTTAGCAACCTATTATTGCCTAAAATGTTAATGTTTTTCTGGATATTTTTCTTGATACAAACATTATACTTGCTATAGCCCATGGTAATACTGTGACCTAATGTACATGTATATTCAAAGTTATCTTTACCGATTTGGTTATTTAGGCACAATGGCAGAAAAACGAGGTGCATATAGACATTTTTATGCAACTAACACTACCAGTTATTACTCCCATAAAACAGGACTGGGTGTGTAATTTTCAGGTGAAACAGTTTAATTTTAAATTGATATTTACGAATATATAAAGCCTTGAAGTAAATAATATGTACGACATATCATATAATTTTTGCCATTTGGAAGTGATTACAATGACAAACAGTGCTATTTATGTACATTGTGTAGAAAATATGATATGTTGTAAACATTGATGGAAATTGTGTTATGCCCTAACTATTTGAAAGTACATAATGGTATACATACAAATATATGCAAGCGATGTATTGTTTTGTCACATGATCAATCCCCCGATATGTTATTTTCACTGTTATGCAGGTTTATATGTTATTTTGTGTTTATTATTGTGTGATAATTGGTCCTGGATGATAATAGGTTGCTAACCAGTACAGCTTTACTTTGTATATTTACATGCAGTATTAATAATACTTGAACATTTTCTTACAGATTTGAAAAAGAGGTTCCAACGAGAGCCAATGAGTATGAGCGTTGAAGTCGAGTCTTCTACAGAACTTCAATGTCTTCCCCCTGATGGAAAACCACTGCCTCAGGTAAACAAACATTAAAACCTTCTGTATAATAGATATACAGATACACAAATACCATAAAACTGTCTGTATAATATGTATATACTACCACAGGTAAACCATGTAAACATACACACTAAAACATTCTATTTCTTAGTATATTACCTCGGGTAAACAAACACACTAAAACTATATCATAGATATACTACCTCAGGTAAACAAACACACTAGGACCTTCTATGTAACAGACATACTACTTTAGATCAAGAGACACATACATGTATGTACATCATAGATATACTATTTCAGATAAATAAGCACACTAAAAACTTTCTATGTCATTATTAATAAGTTGGGTAAATTTATTAAATACATTTGATACACTTCTACAATAATCTTACTGATCTTAATGCAGTACTAGTCTGATAAAGTCAGGTTTGATAGAAGTCTATGCAGATAACAATGCAGATACATGTACAAGCTAAACAGATACATAATATTGATTTTTGTTTGTTGTTTTTTTTTGTGTGTGAGCTGAATAAGTACACTATGTTACTGCTAGTTTGGTTAACTTGAAAATATAAATCTTGTTCAACACTTTGATGAAGTAAAACATACTGATTTCCTCTGAAGATAATCTCATCTTATTTGCCAGCCATTAGCATGATTGCTGTAGATACAGTTACACCACTTAAAGCCCTGGCTAAGAAAATCTGACAATAGACTTACAACATCCAACTAACATACAGCTTTCCTAGAGCAGTCTCAGATCAAAGCAGAACAATTCCTGAAGCTAGGCTCTGGCAAGGGGGTCTTTCAGGGTGTACATTCTTCTCCACCGACATTATCAGAGGGAAGAACATAGTGTTTAAACTATCACAGTCAATCTTTATTATGTCTCCCCCACCCCCTCCCATCTGTGGCCTGTAGCCTGTTTAGTGAAGAAGTATTTTTGTCAGTCTCTGCCATTTTAATCGCTATCTATGCATTCTTCTTTTAATTATTTTGCATATTTGTCTTGAAGCTGAAACATAAATCTAATGAAAGGAACAAAGGTGGGCCCTCTTTGCTGTTCTATTATGTTCTATTACTTTCATGTCGTCTGCAGCAAATGCAGGTCTGCAGTGAAGAAGAAAATATGAAAATGAGGCAATCACACATTTGTTCTGCTCTACGATCTTGTGTTTTGGTCTATCTTTGTTTTCTTAGTCATACATCCATGGAAAATATTTGCTGATTTAATTAAGAAAGATATTTAGATATTTAGACAACTAGGATCACTGGTTAAAGAGTTATTTTGTGTCTGTGAACATGTTGATGTGCTTTTGTCGCTACATTGGGGAATCTGTGTATTTTTTCATGCAACCACATCAAGTTCATATAAAAAAAATAATAACATAAATATTTGGAGCCCATACGTATGTATATATGCATTAATTACAAATCCATCTTATTTTGTATGTCTATATACTATATTTCAAGTTTAATTGCGTGTATAATTCAATTTTGTATGAAACATATAGGCATTGAAGGTAATTTTTATAAGTAACATTGGGATCAAATTAAAACAGCAGATTCGGATATGGCGGGGTCAGAAGTGGATCCCATTTTTTAAAAGATTTTTTCCCTGCAATATTGTATTAGGCGGGTACTATAACTTCAGCGTTATATTGAGGGGACACTGTATATTTGATTATTCTGTTTCTTTCACTCCAACCTATTGAATAAAAAATAAGTAAAGTATGAGAGAATATGACAACTTATCAAAGATATCAAATGAATTTGATGTATTCAGTATGATGATGATGACAAACAGATGTTGTAGGAAAAACACATTTTATATATAGTTTAACCATCTGATAAGGGGGATCACTATGACTCATTATTATGTAATATTGGAACTTGAATTGTCAGTTTCAATTCTCGAATAGAAAATGGTTACATTCCATATTGGGTTCTTAGTACATGTAATAGTCAATTCAGTTTGATTCTTTATTAACCTTTAACTTTTCAGTTACCGGTAATCGGCTTAAAATAAACAAATACTAGTAATATGGTTTGATTTGAAACTTGAAAAATAAAATAAAATAATATACATAAAATACAATAGGAATATGAAACATTTACTCAAAGTGCAAACTTCACTCTTAATCATTTGTTTTGTTTACGGTAGTTGTTCGGACAATAGTGGTTCGAGATATGAGTTGATCTACCTGAAAATTACCATACTTAACAATACAACCAGGAAACTATAGAGCATCCATCAGCTGTAACCAAAATGTCGCACAGCAATAATTACATTACAAGCCAGAGTATCAAGTACTCTGAAAGGATTGCCTTATTTTCCTAACCTGTCCTCCTAACCGCTTCCGACCCAGGTGTGCATTCATCTTGCCGTGTCCGCCTTTCTACAGCAACCATCACACTTCTGACAGGTGAAATCAGTGATTACTGATACCAAATTCTTTGTTGATGGTTGATACCAATATGGGTGAAACACTTGAAAGGAAATATTCATTTGGAAGAAAACTGATAGTTTGGCTAGGGTTGAAGATTAGTAGGTGCGAAAACTACGCATTAAACAGGATTTCTGAGCCTTTGTGGTGGGGAATGAATGAAGGCTTATAAATGCAGAGCGGAGACCTCAGCAAGATGAGTGTAAGTTCAAGTATAAGTAGTGCTTGAGATGAGTGTAAGTTCAAGTATAAGTAGTGCTTGAGCTACCAGGATGAGGTCCAGGAGTGCGCTTCATGAAAGTGGTGTATATTTACCGAGGGGGTGGAGATGGTGTATATTTACGCCAGACGTAAATGACGTAATACAATCAACGTAAATGACGTAATACAAGCAAATCCTCTTCATTTACCTGTGGCGTAAATATACAACCCTTTCGTGAACGCACCCCTAAAATGGATACCTTAGTGTTTAATAATGTCTATATCAGAACCAATGCTGATGATGTTGTTTGACATCATATAATAATACTGTACCTGCTGAAAGGAATTGGTAGTGAGGCCAGTCTAAGCGTCACTGCTATTTGAGACAGAGTCGTGTCGTTGGGTAGGAGGTCCAACTCTTGTGCAATTTGAAAAACGACCTGGGTAAAACATAAGCACAAATATATTAAATATAAATCTACCTTTATGCAATGCTTTTTTAAAATTAACAATTAATTTGAACAATTATTTTCAAGCTGAATTTTACTGAATTTATTTTACTTAAATATTTTAATAATTTAATTTAATCGTTAATGACAGAAAAATATATTAATAATATTTGAGGACATACATACTTCCTGGAATACTTCGGATGCTTCAAACGGCTTCAAAAGGACCAAATTGCCAAGCACAGCTAAAACACCAAAGATGAAGTAACATATTGAGTATGATTTCTTGCTCAAGCTCAAATTTAATATGGAAATTTGTGAAAACAAAGATTTGAGGAGCATGAAATCTTACTAAAAATAAGATTAATAATTTCAGGGCCAGACTGGTAAAGACATAGTGGAAAGGAAATGATGGAAGAAGCATTGACATAAGCGAATGCAATGTTTTACCATTCAGATCAGTTAGTTCTGCAGGATTAACATCCAGTTTGAAATAATACACCAACAATTCCTGAAATATGAAAATAAAAGTATTACTGATTTTGAAGAGACTCATTTTGTGTATGTTGGATATATACACCCAGTCACTCCAACATTCCCATGTCATTATGAGTTTGACTTAACCCTTCCTCTCCAAAGGGAAATATCTATTTACTGTACTTCACTAGTCTATACAACAGACATTATTAACTACCGTTAGTTAAAGATACATGTGTATAGGTTATAATTTTTATTATCGCCACATATGACTGAAACATAACCAAAGCAAAGTAAAGCAACAAATACATCTAATTTAATTTTAAAAGCATACAATCACATTTTGTTGACATATTTCATTGTCAAACTTAATCAAACTTCTACATCGCGCAGTGTAATTTTGTTTAAATACACTAGTGAAACAGTTCTTTGACATATAAAAAATATATGTCAAGTGAATGTACTTTGCAGTTGTAGTTACAGAACCTGTCCAAAACAGTCATTAATATACAGCGATTGAAATTAACACTAGTCCTCTAGCCCGGGCCATTTCTCCCAATGCTAAAGGTATCCTATAAGGACTAGTAGTAATTTGTATCTTTTGTTATTTGTATCACTATTCGGAATCGGACTAATAAGTTTTAAAGTTAATTTTGATCCCTGAATACTTTAAAAAATGTACTCGAGGTTAATATACCTCTCCCTTGTTGTATTTGCTACAGCAGATCTTCACATACTGTAGACTATCGCCAGTGTCCAGATAGATGAGGGCAGACTGTACGAGAGAGAAGCGGTCAATCAAACTGGCCATGCACCTGACTGCACAAGTCTGTTATACTGAAGCCACTCGTATGTAATCTGCAACATCGATACACGGATACAGATACAGTATGAGCAGAAAACCAATACGTTAATCTAAGAAATCAGGAGCAAGAATAAATGAATATTGTCACACACGGGGATGTAAATTAATACTCGCCCGCTCTCCCAATGCTAAAGGTATCCTATAGTCCAGCGGCTTATGGTCTAAATTGTGCACTTTGGGTTAAAAGCATGAAACTTGGCAGATATGTTCTTCACCC
>JAULBP010100427.1:0-10969 GCA_032355345.1 Lepetodrilus pustulosus
GTTAGGTAGGAGGTCCGCCTCAGTAGCACTCTGGAAGACTGTTAGGTAGGAGGTCCGCTTCAGTAGCTCTCGGAGATACTGTTATGTAGGAGGTCCGCCTCAGTAGCACTCAGGGAGACTCTGTTAGGTAGGAGGTCCGCCTCAGTAGCACTCGGGGTCAGGCTGCTGCTGTATAGTCTACTGGGCAGTTATAACACAAGTTATTCATTAGAGTTATTCATTTTTATTTCTCTCTAGGCTTACAAATTCGGTAGGAAAATGTGCATCAAGATGCGGTTACAACTTAAATATCAGGTTGTACTAGTAGTATTGTATCATTTCCAGGGCTGTAGCTGCCTGTGCGAAGATGAATACACATTCATTTTCTAGCCAATTTAAATCCACGTTCAATTTAATTAAATGGAAACACTGGGAACCTGGACGTCTTCATATTCCGCTACGACCCTGATTTCTAAAACCTTTTTTTTAAAATCCAATTTGCTTGTACTTATAGATCTGCCGATTGGGTACTAATAAAAAGCTGTGCGTGTATATTTTTGCAGGAGCCCTGAATTTCTTCACTTCCTCTGTGAACACCCTATGTAACAAGACGATGGAGGATTCGCTTCTGACGGTCAAACAGTACGAGAATGCCAGGTATGCTAAAATAATCTTCTCACTCCTGTAATATTTTATGATTAAAGAGTTGGACATTAGAAACAAACTTACAGTTTATAAGGGGCAGAATGTAGTGCAGTGGTAGAATGTTGGACTTCGGAGCGAAAGGTACAAATCCCCCCCCCAGGGGCCCGGCATCAATGTTCGCAGAAGTTACATTTCTGACGCGATATTGATAGGATGCACTGTCTATAGAGTGGCACTACAGTTATCATCTGTACTGTCAGTACCAGCCGGTGCTTGCAGGTTTACTGCAACATTCAGCGCTACGGATATTGCGGGTTTCCTCCTGCCCTAAACTGACAAGTCGTGATGTCAGTGAAAGATTCTAGGAAAACACCAATGTTGGGACTGCCATTAGCGTTGTTCTGGTGACATAGTTGTGTTGTGTTCCAGGTTAGAGTTTGATGCCTACCGGAACGACATGGATGCCTTGAGTCTGGGTCCCAAGGACTCTACCACTGTCCAGAGGTTGGAGGAGTCGAAGAGGAAGTTCGAGGACCATAAAGTCAAGTTTGAGAGGTTACGAGGGGATGTTGCCATCAAACTGAAGTTCCTTGAGGAAAACAAGGTCTGTCAAACACACTGCTTACTTTGTCACATCCATTTTTCAAATTCTGTCCTAACTTGTCATGATGGACATAACAGTAACAGTGACCTTGAAAGCTGTTCTTAAATTATTTTTGAAATACTCAATTTAAAAATAAAAATTGTAATATGGTTTATGGTCGCTTTCTAGAATTTAATACTTACTGAAAGGATTGTTAAATGAATAAGTTTTAGCATGTGCGCCGTGTTTTGGCGCGTATAATAGCCTCAGCTGTGTTATGGTCAGTACCACGTGTTGTGTCGTGTGTTGCAGATCAAGGTGATGCACAAGCAGCTGCTGCTCTTCCACAACGCCATCTCAGCGTACTTCAGCGGCAACGAAGCCATGCTGGAGACCACGCTGAAGCAGTTCAACATCAAACTGAAACGTCCAAACGCCGAGAAGACCTCCTGGATAGAACAGTAGACACGTAACTAGGCAATGTCCCGACCGACACGTGTCTGTGAAGGTGCTTGCTTCATGTACATCTGTCACGAGTTTGAATCTCGAGTGCAAGTGATTCATCCACACCCACACACCACTTGACTAAGCATTGGACCTAAAAGACTTTAGTATTGTTACATCCTAATTCAAATGGTTGTGTTTATAAATCTGGTTTAATTTTAGGGATTTTCATGTAATTTTGATCTTCATTATCTGATCTAGTAGAATTCATACGCAGGAGGATTTTATAAGGTTTGTGATGTCGACCTATACAAGACACATGTTCAGCCATGTTGTACGATAGAAAAATCTCCTTGAAGGGATTATGAATTTAGACTTTAATGTGACGTTCCTATGATTATATTAAGGCTTAAGGCAGTGTAATGTTAATTCACTTTTCTGGAACCGCCCACATGGAGTTGTGAATGATCATGTTTAAGTATACATGTACTTGTACCTGCATTTCATATGTAACACTTGTACCACAACCAACATGAACCAGGGAGAAAAACAAAATGTCTGTCGACTAGCCGTACTATCTGTCAGCTTCCTGGTGCTATAGTAATATACCCAGTATTTGTTTTACATTTGAGTGTTTCCACAGGAAGGTAGTCTGCCGTCTTGTGACATGTTATACTGGTCCCCTGCTCTGCAGCTGGTGCCTTAGCTAGGAGTCTGGAACTAGGATCCCAACAGACCAGCTAGTATCCCCGCACACTCGAACACGCTCAACTCAAATTAGTCTGGCAGGGGGGGGGGGAGGGGGTACACTAAGTATTGCTACAAATGTTTGATTGTGGATTAATTAAAACTCCCATGTATGACACAGTGTCACTCGCCCATCAGTTTACCCTGTGTGTGAATGTTTACTTTGTAAAACAACCCCCCAAGTTCTGCCTGGTCTTCGACTCCTTAGGCTGTAATTTGTCTAAATGTGTCCAGTGTTGCAAGGACAACTATGGACTGGATGGTATGGTTGGTACACCATACTACTCACATCTGTTCTTACCATTTAGAAATCCTGTCGGAGGTAAACTTACAACAGCTGAAGAATAAACCTACAACAGCTGCAGACAATTTTTCTCGTTCATCTTCCAACAACAACAAATCAGTAATGTGTCAATTTCTCTACTGTTATTTAGGCGGATATAGCAGGTAGGTAACAAGGTTAGCCATGGCAGCTATGTTAAATAATCAACTGCTAATGCTCAAACTACCTTTGAAGCTGGGATTCTGAAATGTTATGTACAGTTTATAACTGTTGAAAATAAAACCTGGAAAGTTCACTTTTCAAACGTTTCGTTCTCGGTGAGAAGCGCACGAGAATTGGGTTGTGATTTCAGATCTTAAATTTATGCACTGGTTGGTCATGGTGATAGTACAGTAGTTTGAGGGATGACTGTTCATGGTTTTACTCCATTGTCAGATGCAGAAAAATCATAATATCAGATGTAGATGAATGAAATATCTATTTCTATGCTGAATTATTATTTGGTAAATTCAATTAAACTTGCACGTGTTGTTTTGTATTAACTTCAGTAAACATGTGTGTCCACCATTGTGTCCAATTGTTATACTGCATTTTGATTCCATTTAGAAATTCAGCCAGTTGTGCTTTCAAAACCTTAATGAATATTCCACATGAAATTTATAAGCTGGACATGTGTAGGAAATTAATATAATATTAAACAAAACACCCCCATGCAATCACCATTTTTGTTTAGCAACATACTAGCTCCAGAAATATCAAATAATTGGTGAAAGGGTTTGACGGGTTGAGGTGTTGTAGATCATTTTGATTTGTATCTAAATTTAGGATTTGACACTAGTATTCATTCATTATGAATAATAGTTGAAAGTTTCAATATGAATACATCTCTATTCTTGTTACTTGCAAGATGTAGCTAGAAAGAAGAAGAAAAAGAGTATAATAATGATCATGATACATTGCTATACCACATCTTCTACATCAAGACCAATGGGTACTAGCGTACCACATTAATATTTATAGAGATACCACAGTAATATTAATGGGTATACCACATTATCTTGCACCATGTGACCGACCATATACACCTACACAGTGTCAACATTCAGTCCCTAATACTATATTTCTGTTACCTTTATCATGTTTATAATCACTATTTTTTTTATCACATCAGTTTCTTTTGTTCGACAGTGTATACTATGTTTGTCGTCATTGTGCATTTTCATTGAAAAATAAAATTCAACATGTTTGAATGAAGACAACTTGACCATATATACCGTGACATGAAATCCTTTTGTCATTAACTTTCCGCAATAACATCTCCCATGACAAATGAACATGTTTAAAGTTTGACTTGAGACCTTTAACTTCCCCACTTTCAACATCAAATGCAAAAATTCCTGATATTACATCGTGTAATTTTGATGATCCACATATTTGACACGTTTTCCAATGTTAGAATGTCTACGTGAATAATATCAGGTGATCAAAGATATTACATATCGTAATATGCAGTAATTATCACATTTGAAATTGAACTTGAGAAGACCTATACTAACATAGGAATGCTAAATGTCTTCTATTATGAATATTAAGACATTCAGATTCTAGTCGATTACGATGGTTACTGCTGTATACTGGCATGACAATTTTCCACGGAAATCCTTCGATTTATTTGTCCCAATGTCAATTTATGTGCCCTGGCCGCTGTTTCACAACAGCCTCCAGACTATTTTGGAGCTCCTAAACCAGTCATAACGAATATCGCCTCGTAACAAGTGTTTCATGACGACGTCGCAAGTCTTCACGCCTCCTACATCGACATTTAACTTACAAGGTGATAAACTGGATATCCTTTCACGAAGCTGTCTTATCTACTAAGAGACCATAGCACTCTCTTGGCAGTGCATTATCTATCGGCATTGAGAGTGCTATGGTCTCTTAGTGGATAAGATAGCTTCGTGAAACAATACCCCTGGGTTATGAAGTTAGGGGCTCCGAAATTTAGGACGTGACTTGAGGCCTGCAGTCACCAGACTTGTTATCCACTGAAATTACAATTGTCTGTTGCCTCGCCCGCCTGAATGGCATTTCCAGTTACAGTAGCGTACCTTCAGCATGTAGATGTTTAATTAAACAAATCGGCATTGGCTAGATTAAAACAAAATATTTGATATGGCGGGTGTGACAGTATTCATTTATGTATTTTAGTTGCTTTTTCTCAGATTCATAATTCAAGAACTTCACCAATATTTGTATTTACATAAATGTGAACATACCAACCATTTTCAAATTTATATATTTATACATCGCTCAGGATGATGTATATTATCAATGTGTACCAAAATTCTGGTTATGGTCTTGATGTGGACTAGAAATACTAAATGAGCATGTAACTTTTAAAAAACACACCTTACTATCAACTGATAATATTTTCGATTGGTCAAACAGACATTTCTAGTCATTTGTAAGACCACATGATGAGACTTCTTAGACATTTCAATTTTAGATTTATTTATATCCTTTTTATTTTTTGTTCTAATAATTTATTTTCTGTCATTCAAAAAAAAAAGAATTCTATTGTAAATAATTCTGACTGGAATCTATGCATTTACTGTCAGACATGAACATGATAAAAACATTGTTGTCATGCTGTACAATGACAAATCAGCTGTCCAATGTCCATAGAAGGGTTACATACTCTGATGCGTTTTCCACCCAACTAACATTGCTCGTGTTTGTTTCTAATAGACGTTGCCTGTGATCCAGGAATGGTACAATGTAGATGTTTTTCTCAGTTTACACAATCTGTAAATATCTGTAATAATTGTTGTGTATATTACATAGCATACAATGCATTCATCATATTGTATACATATATACATGCATCTGTTTTGTTTCAAGTTTTGTGGGATATGTTTATTGTGGGCACATTGATAAAACTGTTGCAAAATTAAGATTGTTTCCATTGATTAATTATATTATACTATACTTTCACCACATATTTTTGACAGGCTATTTTCTTACTGTCAATATTATATCATTATGAACATCTTTAAACAAATCATTATAGCCTCTTTCTTTTTTCCTTCAGTATCATAATTGCATTTTCTGAAAAATGTCGGGATAAATTGCATGTTTTACATACTCCTCGCCAATCAGCCGATACTGTTATCGGTACCGGTACTGTTATTATGCTGTTGCTCATTTAGATATATATAGACTACATGTATTTATTAGATACAATATTTGTGATTTTCTTTTCCCAGAATTTTATTTCTTTCTATTTTACTTTCAAGAAGTCAAGCTACAGTCTATCTGGTAGATAGATTTATCTCTAGTTTGACTGAACGCTTATTTGTGTACAAACAGTATGTGACCATTGATAGACTAACATTGAAATTCAGTCAACTATTGTATTCTCAAAACCAAGTACCAGTAGCTAATTAAACAAATTATGAGCTGGTAATTTTACTTTCTACACAATGTCGACCATTTGTATCCAGTACCCACAAGTAAGTGTCGATATTTCTACTTTTTCACCAAGGCTTTGTTCACATGCTGTACATAGTGTACTAGAAAATATTATTCTCTTGTCCTTTCCATGAATTTTGTAAAACTAGAAATCCATTCATCAATTGTTGCAGGTGCATGTGTCTATTGTTTCAGGCACTTGAAATAATGATTGTACAGATGTACATAAAGTATGATATTCAACTGATCTCCATTTTGTGGAATTGTTCAGCTATGCCACATCAGTTTAGTAATAGTAGCGCTTGCAACCTGTGTGCATTTGATCCGTTGATTTTGTTTTAAAGTCAAATACTTTTGTTATTAAATTTATCAATTTGTATTTTCTAGACTTGCAAACTGAGGCATAAAATTATGTTATTCTAAAGTTGATAGTACAGTATCTCATGATTACTCTCTCTCTCTCTCTCTCTATGCAATTAAATAGATTAAACACAGAAAGTTAAGCAGATCATTTTGCATGTTTGGTTAGCATCTTCTTGGAAGTTGTGCTAAACATCTTTGTAACAGAGTACTTCTTGATGAAGATCTCAAGCAAACTTCAATTTAAATATTATCTAACACTAGCAGAACTCTTTCTGTAAGACTGTACAGTGTATTTTGTCGTATGATTGACCACAAAGACAGCAAAATTACACGTAAAAATTATACCATTTGGAATTTTTTACATAAAATGTTACTGCAATCAGTAAGAGTACACGTGGCCAGTTCATATTTAAACAGAGAAAAACTGTTATTGATGGTTCTACAATATCTATTAGACTACGAAAATGACATAGAGTGAGCCCAGTTCCTATACAATTGCTTGAAATAATTCCATAATTGTCACCAGTCGCTGTCGACGCTTTCAACATTGTTGGTTGTAACACATTCCAGTATTGTCCATTAAATAGAAATTGCCCTATATCGTCTACGAGCCAGTATTGTGGTTCCGAGTGGTCTAAGGTGTGATACCAATTGTGGAGGTGCATTCCTATAGTTGGCATTGCCAGTAGGCATTTCATCTACAGCAAGCATCTGGCATAGTGTTCCTTCCATAGGAAATAAATCTATATTGTCAAGCACAGGCGATATGAAGAAATCACTAAAACTTTAAAGGCATTATGTTTGTTGTTATTGTGCGTGTATAATATATAATATATACAATGCTTGTGTACATTAGTTCTGTTTGGTTCAAGTGTAATCATTTATGTATGATGTAGGTAAAGGGTCCGTTATCCGTTATGGATAACATTTTGGTTTAAGTTTAGTACGATCAGCATTATGTGCTTAATATTGATGTTGTACAATGATTGAATTAAATGACGCCATGTTGGACATTTCTTCATGCATCATTTCATGAATTTAAAATTTAATTGTTTATAGTATGTTTGTGCTTGCTTATTGATGTAGGTCTATTTAAGTCTATAGGAAGTAGCACATGGCCCTCATACCACTTGTTGCAATATTAACTTGAGTTGTCATTTACCATATTAGCTTTTTTTTTTATCTGTGATCAAAATAATTTGATTTTTAAAATTAAGATTCAGGGGTTGAACAATCTTGCTCCAAACCAAATGTTATTTGCATGTTAGCATTATGACATTAATTTTGGGCTGGATGAGATTTTCTTTTGTCAACCCTCGATATATATATTCTGCATAATGATAATTGTTGAGCAGAGAATAAACCTACAATGAACACAATATTTGTCTTGTCTTAATTGTATTTCAGATTTGAAGTATTGTTCATGCAGGGCTCCAGACTAATATTTTCCGTTACCATGGTTATTTGCCCGCAGGGCAAGTTATGAAGGTACCAAAGCATCTATATGTTAAAAAATAGGTTGCCCATAGTGCAATCTAACTTGCCCATGTACATTAGGCATGTGTTTCTAGAGCCTTGCCATCAGGTGCAGTTGGTGATCGTGCCTGCCATTGTCAAAAACATTCCAAAATTGTTCATGTATGAAAATCCACAC
This sequence comes from Lepetodrilus pustulosus, assembly GCA_032355345.1. NCBI lineage: Eukaryota > Metazoa > Mollusca > Gastropoda > Lepetellida > Lepetodrilidae > Lepetodrilus > Lepetodrilus pustulosus. The sequence goes on from JAULBP010100427.1 coordinate 8,170, forward strand.
CATCGTATCAATGGAAGCTACTATTTGATGCGCATAGATCCATTGAATGACTTAATGCTGATATGATCCTCCAACTTACGACCCTGTTGATTTGTGGATTTCAACAATCCTCTTTCCACAAGTGCAACACATCGTGACAAATATGTTGACAAATAATCTTTTGTAATGTCGACCATTGAAAAAAAGAAAAACAGGAATTCCAATTTCTTCATATTGATTGGTATTTTTCAAATATCAATAAAATCTTGTATTCTCTGATTCAATCTAATAACAAATCTGTGCACTAGTAATAGTATCAGTCTATTGTTGAAGTCGCCATCCACAGCGTACCTTTATATAAAATAAACAGTAACAGGTTTAACACTCTAGACTAGTGGTTGCATACACTTAAATATATAACATTTGTAGTGTGTACTTTTATGCAGTGTTCAAATTTAAAGGCGCTCCTGAGGGGTCATTTGAAAATCTGCAATGTTGAAGGTGTCTGTGGGACCGGAGCGTGGGACCACTACAACTTACAGATGTTACCACCATTAACACTGGGTCGATGAAGAAGGAACCCCTTATTCTTAATTCGTAACACGGCTGGGAGAGTAAATCTAATATGTACATATGGACACTGTCGGCATACGATGATCATTGGTCCATTACAAATGTAGAATCACCAGCAGAATTGTTGGTAACACATCAATGTACTTGGCTGACGTTGTTGCAGATCATCGTTTCTGACATTATCAATGACGATGTTGCCCTGCTGTGGTAGAAATAATAGCAGTCGGTCGAGTAATGGATCCAATGCACTCCTTTCTTGATGTCAAGTTAACATGGTTAATTGTATGATTCTGTGTTATCTGGAATTCTGGTGTTCTCTAGTCTATTAACAACATAGTTCGTCGTATCAATGAAGCGTTCTACACAGTTTTTCATACATATTTCTGACTTTGAATCAAGTTTTTGTCCAGGTTTGTCGATACACAATTCAAAACACTGGTCTGTTAATTTGTGGACCAATTGTTGGAATCTTTGTTTTTGTGTTTCTTGTTCCACGAAGTGCTGCATCCTAGGATCTGCCATTGCTTCTCCCATGCTGTCGTGTTGCAGAAAAGGCTTTTGACGCAACACTTCGGACCGAAGGGGAGTGACCTTGACATCTACTTCCGGGAAGTGTATAAAATCGGATCATGAACCGAAGTGTGCATTATGGATAAAATAATAGCTCTCATTTATTATTAAGCGCATACGTCAATAATACATGCAGTTAAATATTATGAATACTATCGAAAATAATAAATGCGTGTATATGTCTTCCTATAATTTCCCAGAAATCCAAATAATAATCGTATTTCGCATGTCATGCAATCCTACTTATGCACAAGTAGATCTAACATGGCGCACAAATTGAACAAATGCTCGAACAAATTGTTCAAATATGAAAATGGGAAGCCTCGTGGCTTCTATATGAGACCATGCATTGAAAGAAAGCGATTAAAACCATATATTGAAGTAATGCATTTTATTTAGATATTAAGCAATTAAAGTTACCTAAGAAACAAGATTTGCATCTAGCATGCCTAGACCACATAGTGACATACACTTTTTTGCAATAGTTACAGTAATAGTAACCATAACAATACCCATGGCAGGCTGTTCCATCATTGATGTCCACCTGCCGATCTGATCAAAACATCTCTTCAGTGAATGGAGTAACAGTAATCACTGTAAAAACAATTGCCAATATTGATTTATTTAGGTGCAAAAGTGAAGCCTAGATGTCTGTGGAACTATAGAATACATTTTACAACCAATATTCGGCCAAATATTTAGTGTAAGAGTGATGGGGCCCATGATCTCCACCATTACCCATTTTTTTCTATAAGATAAATTAACAAATGTGGTTGACTCGGTCAGAATGTGGCTGACATCGTCACAAGATGAATCGCACAATATTTTACTACAGATATATCCATAATAAAAGTATATCAATAACTAATCAATTATCATTTTGGGCTGGGTATTGATGGAATATTTCCATAGTAATATGTCTGACCAATACACATTTCTTAAATGACATATAACTTAATACCATCGCGACATGGGTTTTCGTGGCAATAACGATTGTGTCGCTATGCTTGGAAATTGTCAAGTAATATATATAAATTCTATTGTTTAACTTCAAATCCACTCACCTGGTAATAGTTTAATCATAAAATCACATCAGTTTCATGCTTAGAATCCAACATATATAATTCCATCAGAACTGTACCGTCAGACGTCCATTGTGTTGATATCACATGTTTCCGTGGCAAAAGTAGAAAAGTAGTGTATGGGGGCCCAGTGCGACCAAATATCACACCTTTTTTTTTAGACTATAGAAAAAATGCTGGATCACGCGAATTAACACCAAACACGGAAATTAACTTTAAAATCTGTAACAAGTAACAGTAGCAATAAAAATTGTAAGAGAAAATAATTTAACAGTCATTTTTTGAAAGAGAAGATGCTATACACAAGGTGCCAGTATAGCAAAGGGAGGCAAGTTTTAGCAAATGGAGGTAATTTTAGTCGTAAATTATCTCCCTTTAAACATCGAGTAAACGTTTTTCTATGATAGACAAAGATGAACACCATGACATAGGATTCAAGATTTCAGCAGTTTAACGCAAAAGTTATTAAAATTATTGAACAGGTGTAGTATATAGACTTCATGAATAATGTTTGGCTGTAAATTTTATTAATTATTGCTGTAATATTACCATACCAGTTTTATGATAGCTAAAGCATGGTTCGCCACTTTACTCGA
>JAULBP010100438.1:0-10969 GCA_032355345.1 Lepetodrilus pustulosus
ACGAAAGTAGTTTCTACAGATTAGTAAAAATAAATTTCGATTCACCGTCTACCATACGGCGATGGAAAGGTTTTTGGAAGTACAAACATGATTTTACGTATGTCAAATGAATGTACTTTGTAGTTAAGAACTAGTCCAAAACAACCATACATATATGTGATGGTATGCTTTTGAACTCATGATGCACCCACAATTCACCCGAGCTACTTAGCTCTTGAGATGAATGATCTTCCGCGAAGAAAACAAAATTAAGAAAATTCCCAAGTACTAATTGAGACTTTGAAATTGATTTAAAGGAGGTAAGGAACTACAGTTTTCTGTTAATTCTTTGTGTTTAAGAGGCCATACCAAACAACTGTTTCTCATCACTGTATTTGGGGAAACACTCAATCAAATATGGACCCAGGTATCGAGGGCCTATTCGGAATGGTTTGTGGTGTCACCATGTACAATTCCAGAGACAATGATACAGCGATATCACAGATGACTTGACTGTCAACTTGAAATATACTGGATCATGGAGAATATGTAGGCCTGCACTATATTTGATATGCCGGAAGTTATATTCACATGTGCAGAACATAACATATGTGGATGAACATTTGGTGCCGAGGATATACCTCATACCTTCTGTATTTAGTTATGTTATTGTTATGTCCTGATGCAACCGAGTTAAATAAATTAGAAATCATTGATAGTAAACATTACGTGAAGCCTGACATATTAAACCTTTGATGTACTAGTATTAATAATCTAAATAGTAAACAGAGTATCATAAGCTCTATTATGTACTAAGAAACTGTAGCTAATACACTGCCACTGCTAAGAGAGCGCTATCAGTCGCTTTGTAGAGAGTTTCGTGAAAGGATACCCAGGATATTAAATAGAAACAAACCGTAACGCAAAATAGATTTATAGGGCGCTTCAACCACTCTCGGGAAAATATAAGCCAACATTATTACATTTAATCACATTTTTTCTTTCCAAAATTTAATTAATTTCCATGTAATTTGCAGTTATTTTCTTTCCATTCTTTGCTCATTTTTACTTTTCAGAGAAATCATGTTTTACAAGAAATTATTGTTGAAAACATTACTAGGATCACCGTCGATATTTGAAGAAGTATTCGTATAATATCAAACTAGAATCAGCGCGGTGGTAGCTCGCCGATGCAGCATCTGTATGGATAGAGGGAGGTTATTGCGCGAAACATCCGTAAAATATAATTTTACATCATGAAACGAGGAAAACGTACACGTATTGCATTACCGTAATAGGAATGTTTTTGGATTATCTATTTGTTCATACATGTATTTGGTAGTTTATTTTGGTAAATACTTGATGGAATGAAGAACAAACAAAAGATTTTATTTCTTATTTTGTATGCACCATTAATGAATAATAATAATCTAGCATATATAAAACAGGTGTGTGTGCGTGTATATTTTTGATGCCAAACTATGTGTGGTGATTGTGTGGCTATGATGTAAAGTATACCAAATGCGAATTATTGATTTCGAAATGCCTTGCATAATTAGAAGTATAAACGTGTAGAAAGTACTTCATCCCAGATCAGAGTTAAATTAATGTAGATGGAGGAAAAAACCTTGTTCTTACTCATTCTCTGATTGTCGTATCATCTAATGTCAGTTTTATCCATTAATGGATACCAATGGAAATCACCCCAGAGAAGACCCCTTCGAAACCGAGATTCTCCTATTCTCAGCTTTACAGCTTTTATACACTCAAAAAAAGAAAAGAAAAGTAGCCATTTTGGCCATAGGAATAGAGCGTGTAACTGTGTAACCAGTACATTGTAACAACTGAAAACATCCTAACGTTTATAGGCTCCAGGCACTCTTCAAGAACTCTTCCGACACATTGGAAGTGGAAGAACAATGGCATCAGATTTCTCAAAGCCAATTTTTTTGTAGAAAGCTTCCACATAAAATATCTGCTGGCTCTTAATTTATTTTGTTGAGTACTAGTATATACATTGCACAAGCTTCATTCCACCTGTTGTTAATAAACTCCATGTAGTTTTCCTTCCACTTTACAGACAGATCTTGACCAAAATACATGTATATCCATTCTGCAATCCAATTATGCATGCTCTATGTTGAGTTTTCTTCAATGTGGTAGTTGTGTAGCATCTTCTGTATATTCTTATGTATCATGTATTATGATATAATGCACACACAATATTGCTAAAAAGTAGCATACTCAGTGCTACATTATTATCTAGGGTATCCTTTCATGAAACTCATATCTACTAAGAGACTGGTAGCGCTCTCTTAGCAGTGTATTAGCTATCGGCAAAGTGTGCTACCAATCTCTTAGTAGATAAGAGAGATTTGTGAAAGGATACCTTGGTCAATGGATCGGTGTGCTCTCGGCTCTTTCTCTACTCCCTGGGCATTATACAACCCAAGCTGCCATTCAAGGCGCTTGAATATTATCCTTCATTGCATTGTTTCAGCAGATACCATGGCAACTGATTGTATGCGTATTAACATGCATATTAACCTTCTCCATGCTGGAGGCAACCAGCAGTGTATGTGTATAATCCAGCAGGGAGAGGGTTAAGTATGCTGTAAACATAGATACACACACAACACAAGACCTTTTTGCATGATCCCGAGATGTGTTCAAGCTCCACTACTTTTTGCTACATAGCCTACTGTGCCGTTCAGCTATAGCAATATGTATGCTATGTATGAACTATTTTTGCTATGGGTCTGTACTGCGTATTATTTGTAGGAAGTGATACACACAAAGCCGTTCAATGAACTACTATTAGTAGCAAAAGTAGCAAATGTAGCAAATGTAGCACAGCTTGAACGCACCCCTGGTTACACTTACAACACTTCGATCACATCAGTACACCAAATAACAAGTCATTCGTATATTTTGAAAGTAATTTTTATTGGTGGCCTGACAGGTTCCTTACCAATACTCAATTCTTTCAGCACATGATTTATTTATTAAAAGTTAGTTTTTGGTTACACACCCTCTCTTTCTCGACATGTATACAAGGGAGGTAACTCCCACTTACAACCATATCTCTCAGAAAATTTCCCCTATCACCCTTTCACAACACCTGCAGGCGACCTTGGAAATACAGTTAACCAAGGTCACATATTTACTGCTGGGAGTACGCTAGTATCAATTACAAAGTCCGAACATTTTTTGATATGTTTAACAAATTGTTCTAGAAGTCTGTACCCTGTGACAACACGTCAGTTACGCCCCTTCACTGATACTGCACATTAATGCCATAGCAACAACCTGCACACCCTTCCCTCAGACTTAAACTGGCCTAATGCATTGTTTCGGGAGATACCAACTGATTGTTTGGGTAGTAGATACCAACAGATAATGCAAGTAGGGAGACTAGAATGATGGAATGAGTATTATAAATCAATTTCAACGTCACTATCATATTTGCTTTACATGGACAGATTTGTTCTGAACTTGTGGAATTATTTATATTGTTAAAACAAAATCAACAATAATTTCAGCTACCAAATTGGCTCGAATAAAAAATTTCTTTTACAATCATGACAAAAATGGGCAACAAAAAATAAATTACAACAAACAATATTTTGACAACAAAATGTCATGGCTAAGCCGTTAAATAATTCCATAAGTGTACAGCTTTGTATTTGTCTATACACACACTCACTAAAACATCACTGGTAGCAGCTGGATCTGACTCACCATTCATAACTAAAAAAAACAAACGTTCTGCATGTTGGCCAAGTCCAATCCACAGAGTTGGGGGTGGTAGGTTTGACAATATTTAAAACAGAATAGAATAGCCCATTCAATGAGCTGCCCCTGAGTCAAAAACATAATCTTCATTCAACTATGTACATATATTACACTGTAACTGTTACATATATATATGGGTCGGTCCATTTGTGAGGAGGGCGTTTGTGTGCACAATGAACATGGTTCAACGAGTTCATCAATGATGTCCGCCTCCTCCCAACACGAGGTCAGTGTCAGAGATCTACCGGCTTGGATCACATAGGCACTGTCACACATATAGGCATTGTGACATTAGCACTGCTTTTGATTCTCAATTCCTGATGTTCCATTATATTTTGCTCATGAAAAATAATACATCTTTAAAAATGTTAACCACTTTTCCCACCCCCCAAGGATCTTTCTCCACGTCCATGGAAACGACATGATTTAACCAATGAAAGTTTACATTCAGTATCACATGATTCATGACTATCCTATCAAGTGTAGTTTTGCCATTTAGCTCCAAGGTTCCAGCAATAATGCACTCTGCTGGTTTACATCACAGTCTAAGGATAGTCTTTGGTTTCGATTATTAGACGTCATTTTGAAATTGGGAAGCAAATCCTTTGTGGACCTTGGCGAAAGCCTTTTACAAGGTCTTTAGTTTCGTCATGAAGTTCATCTTGAAGTGTTGAGCACCAGTCATCAAGATCTCACGGACAGACGGTAACGGGTGAAGGACGATTATTCAACTTTTTCCACCTTGGCCACAATCTTGTCCTGCCACATTGGCAACACTGCGAAGTCATCGCCAATCTCTTCCCACACGGCACCTTCCCCGAACTCGTTGCTGTCTCGCTTGAAGTAGTATCTGCAAGATGACATTACTCTCACATGAATACATGTACATATACGATCAAGGAAAACAACTGGTCATAAGTGCATTCACCGAAATCTGGGCATGAATATAAGTGATATTTCTAAACAACAGTTTCTAACATCAGTGTATCCTCAACAAATCCAATATCTTATTTTTGTTTCTACATTTCCAATAGCAGTGGAAATTCTTTGTTAGTTTTGGTTTTCTTTCCCAGATTGGTGTTTATTTCCAATTAGCTGTCATGTTTGAGGTGAATTTGCTAGTGACCACTATTTGAACTCGGTACCTTTCGCTCGGAAATCTATTGTTCTACCACTGTGCTACATCCCGCCGACAAAAATTATTAGTGAGTGAGTGATTATTGAGTTTAACGTCGCTGCGGGAAACTTTGTGACGAACAAAAATTATTAAAACTGCATGTAAAATGATATCTTACAAGTAAAACTGAAAACACTAACTCTTGTAAAATGCATGTTTATATATACGAATGTCTCAGACTGTCATGTACCTATACAAAGAACAAAAAAAAACCAAAAAAAATATATATTAAAAACGGACAAATGTTTCGCATCATGTGACAGTGTACTTACTTGAACAGTCCTTTCTTGGTGATGAGGGTTTTGAACTGTGCGAGTGTCATGCTGCGTCCAGGGAACACATGGCGGTAAGGGATGGGCTCTTGGCCGAAGTAGATGCCCACGATGGTCTCTGTGGCGGCGGCGGCCGACGTACTGGTGTTCATGCCGACGCTGGGACCGGGAGGCGGCTTCTTGCACATCTTTGGTCTCCTGCAGGACAACAGGGTAAAGCTTATTATATAAGGATCTCTCATGTAGGTCAACAGGGTAAAGCTTACTACATACGATCAGGCTAAAAGACGCATAAGCCAATGAATATGACCAAGATTGCTGCTTTCCTTCCTGTCATTTTATGCGCTATATATTCCTAAGATATTGCTATGTTATGGTTTGAAGACGAGCAAGAGTGATTTATCGGTGTATAAAAGTATTGTTGCTGAAGCACATGCTCAAACCATTATACACCGATACAGTTCTCTTACGAGTTGTCTATCTGAAACACTGTTCGATATTCATGGGGTTATTTCCATGGGCCCAATGATGATGGTGGTAAAATCTGCAATTTTCAGGGATGGGGGTCACACAGATACCTTTAACATTGCAGATTTTCAAATTACCCCCAGGATCCCCTCTATTTCGATCACTGTGAAAGATGAGCCAAAGCCCGAGTTTTTCATGTGCAAACACTCCAGGAATTAAAAAGAGTACTTTTATCTATAAAAGAGTGTTTTTCAGTGTATAAAAGTACTGCAAATAGGAACACATGATGGGTGGAGGAGTTTTTGGGCCATAACTCTCTATGCATATATTATTTCACATGATAAATGATAGTGGCAAGAGACAACCTAATTCCCTCTTATGGGACAGGGATAATCGCTGAACGTACTCGAAAGTTTGGCTGCCTGCTGACATGTCAAGGTCACTGGGAACGGTTTTGGCTGAGGGCATCGTCCGGGTCTGCGAAGTACTCTGGGTTACCACGGCAACCTTGCTGCTCTTCTCACGTGACAGCACACCGGTAAAAGATCTGATGATAAAATAATAACATTAATAAATATATGCCAAGATTTTCACATATTTTATGTGGCTGGATTACTGGCTACTCTATACACTAACTTGATTGATTAAATTACTGCTTTACATCGCAGCGGGAATGATATTCTAAACTAGCTACACTCTACTACATCTTCTGACCAGTAAACACAAAATGTAAGATATCCTTCAGAATGAGGACAATTTGTGGTTAAAAAACTACATAAGAAAGGCAACTGAATTATCTCCCTTTGGTCGTGTTTCCTTAACGTCTAGACTATCTGAAAACCTTACCACTCTGGAACAAGTGAACATTGAAGCAAAGCGGAATGACATACGGATGTTCCGATCGACATTAAACAGGACAGATGAACTTTGAACGTATCTTGCGATACAAAAACTCGCATCACGCACGAATCCGGTTCCTGACTTACTTTGATTTGACCGGTCCGGCCGAGGATGACCGCATCATTCCCTCCGCTCGGCGACCACTGGTCAGCGCCAACGGCCGCGTCTGCGTCTGGTCCTCCAGCCGACGTTTGGCCTCTTCCAGCTGCGTGGTGGGGTTGGGGGCGGGCGGCAGCGGCATGGACGTGTCCTGTGCGAAAGGCTGATTGGGCAGAATCTGTGGAGACTGACCAATGGGCGTCCAGGGTCCGATGAGAGAGCTCCGTTCCACCGAGGCTGAGCGACTCATTCCGTGAACGGCCTTCTTGGAACTGAAAAGATCAAATTTAAAATAGTCATCATTCAATGTTTTTATAATTTATAAATTAGTTTATCTAAATTTATTCAAAATTCTTGATGGCCCATCACTGGTTACATTTGGTGTAATTTTTCTATACACTGCATGTTGCGAAATCAAATGCCTTTCAAACAGTGTTAGAGGATGGGAAATATTTAAGAGCACGATAGGGATGGATTGAGTGATTATGGAGTTTAACGTCGCTGCGGGAATCTTTCACCCATTTGCGACGACGATAGGGATGGACACGAGTTCCACGCTTTCTCGTAGACGTTACCTCTGTTTGTGAGATGGCAGGGCGGCCGCGGCGGACTGGTTCAGACGATGCCTCGTGTTCTTGTGCGAGGAACCTTTCTCCGAGTCCTGGTGCCCTGAGCTAGACTCCTGCACACGCTCAGAGTCCATCATCCACTGCATGACCCTGAAACAGGAAGTGCTCACGTTAACTCAGACCTAGGGTTGTATGACAGTGACTTATGAGGAAACCTGCAACATCCGTAGCACTGACTGTTGCAGTAAACCTGCGAGCACTGGCTGGTACTGACAGTGACAAGAATGGAAGTGACGCAGTATTAGATGGTGCTGAATCTTACTTAAGTGTAACTATGATTAACATTAACTTTAACTATCATTTGGCCCATTACTTTAACAGATTAGTTTTACTCGGTCTGTGTCGTATTCATATACAATATATGAATACGTAGCTATGTATTGTATACCAGTATACAGGCATATGGTTAATAATAACAGGAAAAACGCCTGTCGGTGTTAAAGGGTTAACATTCACATCATCTCTTCCTACCGGGTACCCATTCTCTGCTGGGTGAACAGAGGCACCATTGAACTAAGTCACTTCCCTAAGGTGACACCACGACCCTTGTGGCAGGATTGAATCCTAGATACTCTCAGGTCATGTCACCCATCCAACTACTGTCTGCGACCGAGCGTGCTTAACTTGCAACCTGAGCGGTCTACCATGCAATGCATGGGACCATGCGCCACCACAAAGTTGGAGATTGATCCATATATTGGAAACAAATTTCACCCATAAAATCTCAACCAAAATGTTAATTCATAGAAAAATTAGTTTCTGGTTCAAAACTGATATTATTGCACACGACGAACAAATGAAGAATATCCTGAATATATTACATTAGTTTTACATGACTAAACTATTAAAACTATAAATATGGACATTTTGGACCTAGCGAATGGAGAAAAAAACCAAGAAGAATAAAATTTAGTATGATTGAAAGATTTCCAAACATCATGCTGCTGATAGTGCATACTTCCCAGGGTGTTGAAAATGACTAAGAATGCAGCACAGTTCTACAATAATCATAAACTCACATCGAATCCAGGTCACTGAGCATACAATCAGATTGAAGACTAAATAAACCCAACATATCTACCGGTATATATATATATACTCTTGGAGGTACATTAGAAACTGAAAGACACGAACTTGTCATGTTCGCGCGTCTTCCTGAAGTTTCATTGAATGTACAACCACAATAAAAGTAAACTGCAATCAGGTGGGGAAATAATCTCCCAATGTCAGGATAATGAAAATTGAGATTATGTCAGAAAGTGAGATGTATCGAGCCAAAACTACATCATACTGACATCTTCGTTTGATACGTCTTCCCGTCTGTTCACGTGTCTTCCAGTCTGTTCACGGGCTCTTTAAGTGGAAGGTCCTTGTAATCTGTTTGAATTTCAACTGAACCTAAACCTTTCCCCAACATGAATCGGGTCCTTTTAATCTGTCTCCAATTATGGAGCTCCTTTTGATCTTTCCCCTCACCGAGGAACAGGCTTCACAGCAGGCGAGGATCACAGAATGAAAACTTTAGTGCTTTGAAATCAACAGATATTTGACAGTACTCTAATAGACAGATACTTTGATATCATCAAAGCAACGAGACAGAAAAAAAAAGATATTTGAAGCTAAATATCTCCATTGAATTGGGACAGGAAAAAGAAAAAGAAAATAGAAACCCTCCAATAGTCACTGACAAACTTGCTCATTGCGATGTTCAGTCAGTTGATAGATTGTACCATAAAAATCTTCATTGAATTTCGGTGTCATTTACACAAACAAGCATCATCAAAGCATTCCCAATTCATAAAACTGATTAAAAACATCATTAACAGTTCTTAAAATACCTATGGTAATTAGTATCTAAGCTAAGCCGGGAAACATCAATCCCATATAGTCATCATCTTAGTAGAAAGAGCACCTCAGCCAGTTAGGACGTCAAAGACAAAACAAGTGTACACCATGACATACACATACACGGTTTTTTCCTGTTTTTTTTTATGTAATCGTAAAACACATTTTATGGCTTTGAAGTGGCCCCCAGTATGTGGATGTCTGGGAGTAGCTGCTCTACAAATGGCCCACTCTCGGCCCAGTGTCTGACCCAAGGCAGGCCTATCAGTTTACTAAAGCTAGGAAGCTTTATCTACAAAGTGTGCTCTCCAGCATGAGCCTCACAACAGCGCCGTTTGAAGTCGCCATTTATCGCATTTCTAACAACAAAAACAAATTATTAAACCAGAAGGAAAAAAAACAGGGTACACATGAAAGAAACCCCTCAGCACAAGAGTAAATTGATGGAAGCGTTTCCAGCCCGGAGATCCATGGCTGTGATTCCATTTCAATATGTTCTGCTCGCTTTCATGACTTCGAGCAGCAAAGGGAAAAACAACACGGATAATCGGCTCTTTTAAACATAACAGATGATAGACGAATATTGTTTCTTTATACTAATCATAAAGGGATGCTCATTTAGGACTTTGTTGGGCAGATCATTACTAGCAGGGGGATAAAAGGACATAATGAAAGACTAGACTATTGATGGACCCGGGACCAACAAAACCAGCCATTACTTTCATCTCTTCTCTCTGTGATCGCCAAGACCACTCCAGCATTAAGTTCAACCACTGCTAACTAATTCTCTCTGTCTGGCAACTATCATGGTAAATTCAAAATTCTCCAGACAATAAAGTTGATAGATAATTTTTTCTTATAAAAACATGTAATTTTTATTTAAGTCTAAATAAAACTTTCATATCAGTTTGTATATTACATTAAGAAATTAATACTACGGTATATTTATTTTGTGCCAACTCCCATACCGCTATTTTTTTCAAACTTGTTTTAAAATGTTTAAAATGAACATGGCTTAATCATAATTTAAATGAACAAGAAATGTTACATATATAATATCTGCATGCATGGCTTCAGCATTATTCATACTTTCCACCATATGCTGCCAAATGTTATTTTCATTGTTGCTTGTACAGTGTATTGGAAATTATTCCCAATAACATCATATGCAAAACTATACAATATACAGTGTATTTTATTATTGTTTGCCATGAAGCACTTTGAGCATAATGTTATTGCATGAATACAGTGCTATACAAATGTACTACCAATACCTATGCAATATTTTAAACAGGTGAAAATATAAATAGACAATTACCATATTGAAGTTGATTTTGAGATGGCCACATTGTAGTACGTATTATTTGATCAAATTTACAATAATAATTTTCCACAGACGTGGTAAGCCACCAGAGCATTCTGGGTAATGGTGACCATTCAGAATACACCAATGACGTTCATTAAATTAGTGACAGGAGGACGTTGATGAACACTCTGATGAACACGTCCACCACGCGAGGGCTAGCACTGGGGAGAGGAGAAGCTACAGTCGCAGTAAATGTACGACAACCACAGCTCCAATACAGCTATCAAAATAAACACTAGTCCGCTAGCCTGGGCCATTTCTCCCAATGCTAAAGGTATCCTAAGGACCAGTAGAAATTCATGTCATTTGTTATTTGTATCACTATTAGGACAAGTAGTAAGTTTCAAAGTTAATTTTGATCCCTGCAATAGGGGAACTATTCTACATGTTTGTATTCCTGTGTTTGTGAATTGGTGGACTCTCACTGTGCGATTTGTAG
>JAULBP010100448.1:0-10968 GCA_032355345.1 Lepetodrilus pustulosus
AAGTGTAAAACTATCATTTAAAACTATCAAACCTTTGTCACCTCGGGTGGGCCTCATAAATTGGCTAGCTCACTGACTATAGGCCCTATGTATGTAAATGATCCCATGCTAATTGTATATTTAATTAACTTGTATTTAACAATTAGAACATGTTCATGGTCGAGTTTAACCATCACCTTGGGCAATATTGTGTGATAAATTAGATTTCAGACCCAGCTTACAAATACATTTACATAATACATGTTTGCACAGATAGGCTATAAATAGCAATGACGCAATGTTAGTATTAGTTACGTCTCTTGGCAATTTCAACATGCGTAACATCCGTTCTTCTATCTTGACACCAATTCATATAGGTATTCAACTTTGATTACTTGTTATTAATAGATGATTTCGCTACGAAGGAAAAATACTGAAAACTTAAAATGATATGCACATACGCGACAAATGTCAACATTATCTGGAAGGCGAGTGGCAACTCTGAAAAGTGTTGTTGTTCAACTGAGACAGTAAAAGTGCTGTTTTTGATGATAACCACCTTGTTAGGTCATGGCGTATCAATATTTAATGTAATAGTTAGCTGTATCATGAGTATATTTTCATGAATAGAACATTAGAACATGTTTAAAGTCCTTAAAATAAACAAAAATCGCCAGTAGCTGATCGATCACCATAGGTCATGGCTGCCTCGTCAGTAACGTCGGTGAAGAGACCAACGTTTGATGTTTCTACAACTTTCACAAATTTTTTAAGCTCTTATGATAAACAATTTGGATTCAATTTTAGCATGTTAATTAAATTCGATCATTCGTCTTATTTATCACTGCATATATACAACTTCAAATACAAAATCGACGTCGAAAAGTTGTACTGCTTGATGAAAATTGCGTTCAAAATGGAAAATTCAGAAGCCCTACCAGATGTATGTTAATAGTGCAAGGATGTATTAGCATTTATTGTCACCAGCCCTACTAGTACTTTCAATATTAAACAGTCTGTTACAGCATCAAATGTATTAAGATCCTTCGCCGCCTATGGGTGAGATATTCCCGCTGCGACGTAAAGCATTCATTAATTCATTCATTAAGATTCTCTATTTATCATACATGTTGACCGTATTTATCATGTTCACCGGTATTTGCCATGTTTACCACTGGATTCTATTATGAGCAAAGTTATTATTGGCCTTGAGCTGGCAAGGTAATTACATCTGATATGTATTCACACAGTATTTGTGATGTATAATGCTAGTATTTGTAGCCATGGCAACAGTGTGTAAGCATCGCCATCATAATAATAATAAGCTAATATTTACTTACTCTTGTTGATTAATGGAGTTTAACCTAAGGCAAGTAACAATGCAATTTAGTCATACACATGGCCTATGTTTCATGAAAGGGTTGTATATGGTAGTAAGGGCATTAATGGAGGTTATGTCATTTTCTGCTATATTAATTGCGTGAGCCTTGATTTAAGCCTGGACTACAGTACGACCCTTTCGTGAAACACAGACCTGCATGGACCCAATGAGTGTGCACAACACTAGATAGATAGATAGAGATTGTGATTAAAGTGATGACTAAATATCTGATATATTTGTAAGGAAATTGACGTTGTCCTTTTCATGAACTCCTAATCAGAGCTTGTCCTCGAGGACTGTAGTGAGGTCAGTAGCCTTAATTCAGGAATCTTTGCAAATGGAGTTTGCATTTTAATGCTTTTCCTACCAGCCTCAAGGTCAAGATGCACTTTTATCTCATTGGCTGTTTTCAGTTTGTATGGCGTAATAGAGTGTCAGCTTGGCGTTGGGAAGGTCACAGGTTCGATCCCCGGTCACATCACACCAAAAGATGTTAAAAGATGGTTCTTGTTGTTCCCCTGCTTGGCGCTCATCATGAAAGGGGCAAAGCAAGGACTAGTCGGCTCCGAGTCGGTATGCTGTGTCTGGGTGGTGTATCAATTTTTTATCTGGCATGGTATTCCAAGTGAACTAGCAAGTCTAAAAACTGGTGGAAATCCAGACTTATCGAGCAGTACATACATGCAAGCCATGACAAGATCTTGAAAGTGGATTTAAACCCTAAATCATAGTACCTTATCCCAGGCATATTTGGCCGCGTTCAGCTAAACATCTGTAAGTAGTCAGACTTTAGTCTTTGGGCCTTTTTCTTTTAAGCTCAGTGATGGATCATAAACTGCTGAAAGCAATCATGTTATCATGTGCTTCAACAAAGAATAATTTTACATCTGTTGCTTCTGTAGTGGACATATTTTGTCGTAATTGCTTCCTCTTGTGTTTAGGCTTAAGTGAAAAATAAGTGAACCATTTGTCAATTTAATTGGACAATAATTGCAAAAATAGCTTGTGCTTGAGGATTGTAATATATTCGTTTTCCAATTTTTGTGTTGGTGCTACTCACTGCTTAGTTTACGGCAGGAAAAATGAGGAGTTACTTGGCTAGTTACTGTGTATGCAGAGCCATTATGATCTGCCATTTCATCATTTCTTAGTATTCTTGAGGTTCCAGCTACATTATTTAAAAATATTTTCAAAATGCTCAAGGTAGGTACAGTATTTTTGAAAACGGGAATTATTGCCATTTATCACTAGGAAGTATGGTATTGATTACCTGCAAAGTACAAAACACTATCCAGAACAGGTGCCAAGGGCTGTCTGAGAACTAGCTTTCAAACATGGTCATAGTAGACATTTTGGAACATATATGTAAGTTTTTCTGGCATCTGTTGGCTAATCTGATCTCCATGACCTTAATCAAGTTGAGTGCAATATCCTGTCAATGTCTGCGTTTAACATGCTGAAACACACCCGCCTGTATATTTACTTTTAAGAATATATGTTCTGAAGTTCTTGGTATGTAAATGTTTACTCTGTGCATGGACAGATGTTCCTCTGGTGTGTGTGTGGTATGGGCAGATGTTAGACCAATGTGCTGTACATGAACCAGATCATATCTCTGGAACACCTTCAGCTTCATCTCTCTCTCTCTCTCTCTCTCTCTCTCTCTCTCTCTCTCTCTCTCTCTCTCCTGTCCCATTCATGTATTTCCTTCCTTCACTGCCTCTGCCAATCTCATCCACATCAGTAACCCAATATTCTGGAATCAGAATAATATTCCTTGACCACATTCCAATTCTAATCTAGTAAGCCTTTCATAACTTATTTAGTGACATACATTTCTTCTTGCAATCTGGGTCGGATGCCTCCAATCATTATGTTATCTGATTAACATTGGGATGTTTAGAGTTTACTGCTGGTTCTGCGTTCACGGCTCATAAATTTCAATATTTGATATTCACTTCCATCTGCTATGTTGGACCTGCACCAATGTATTACTGAAGGCCCCACGTGTGCTAGATAACTTTGATGCATGTTCTGATAGATACTATCCCTGGGTTATCTTCACTAGCTGTTAGCGGTAGAGGTCTTGGATCATTGGCCTGCCCTTCAGGCTACATTTCTATAATCAAAAAAGAAACAAGGTATTACATCTGGGAAAAGTTACCAAATTCTGCTAAAAGTTTACAGGCTGACTGGATGGAGCATGGCACTATTGAGCCATGGATGAATTATTCCACCAATTTGAGCAGCCCACCATCAGGTGGGACCAAACTCCTGTGGGACACAGCTCCTGCCCAGTCATGACTGTGAGCGATTAAGTCCAATGAGAATTGACTCGACCATGTTCTACATGTACAAGATGCAAATTAAAGCAAATGGCAAAGCACATTGGCTGGGACATGTGATTGACTCGGACATTGGGGGACTTGGCGATCACTTGTCTCTCGCCGTCTGGCGTAACATTGTGGGCCGTCCAGAAATAGATGGTTTAGGTTTTCTGTTGGCAAATTGGAAGTCGCATGTACTGCACGAACAGTGACGGCTCAAAATCTCAGGAATCAATATTGAACAAAGTCATCCAAACAGAGCATTAGCATAGCTGCTGGGTGGTTGTAGGTTCCTGCAGGAGGTTGGCAGAGGCAGAGGCAGAGGCAGAGCTGATGTCCTGGAGTGGACTGTCTCCAGGAGATTGAGCTGTGATGTAAGGATCTGCCGTCCCCCCTACTGTGGTGGTACAAAACTAATTTGACTAATGATGGTGCTGGTGATGACAGACTGATTTATATTGACAATGACCACACCATAGCTTGAAATGGCAGTCAGATTTCAGGGGTTAGTACAGTGTCCCCTCGATATGACGCTGAAGTTGAGGTCCATGACAATATCCTTAAACCTTTTCAAGGGAATGGTTAATTTGAAGACTTTATCACTTTTCTGATTGTCCTAAAAT
Organism: Lepetodrilus pustulosus; assembly: GCA_032355345.1. Taxonomy (NCBI): domain Eukaryota; kingdom Metazoa; phylum Mollusca; class Gastropoda; order Lepetellida; family Lepetodrilidae; genus Lepetodrilus; species Lepetodrilus pustulosus. The sequence continues at coordinate 4,311 of JAULBP010100448.1, forward strand.
TACATTGTCCTAATTTTTGTCTTCATACTTGAGGCATACCTTAAGCATTAGGCATTTTAGCTCTGGCAAGCTTTCGGCATTTTACCTGAGATGCCAGCACTGTGTGTTCTATTCGACATTAATATACATGAATGGGACTAATTTATACAAAGGTTCTCAATGCTATCAAATTTCAAAGTAGTGTTTGAACATGAACAAAGAAACAATGTATTGTTGTCCAGGTCTTTCAATTGTTTATCTCGTGATCAACGGACCATAAAATTAATTTTATCACAATATTGTTCATTTAACCTGAAATGTAAAGAATTAGTTTTACAGTTGGCTGTGGCATGTTAAACATGTTAATGACATGCTATCTTGATTACATCACAATGCAATTGTGCAAGTATTCTATTTGATCTGAGTTTAACAGTTTGGATATTATGGGATAATTTGAATGTTAATGCATACACATTTCAATATTGACAAGAATTTGATTAATGATCAATCAGAAACAGTAGTTGTTGTTCGTTCAATTCCATTTGTATTATGCGGTATCTGAATATTTCTGTTTATGGGTAAGCACATTATTTTAACCCTCGCCCTGTTGGATTACACACAGGGACTTCGGCATCTCCAGTTGTCTGCAGCATGGAGAGAGTTAATACACATTCTATCAAGCTGTTGATACCAGGTGTTTCAACATTGAAGATACCAGTTTGCTTCTCAAATTAGTTAAGATAATTTATTATGAAAGGTTTGAAAGTAAATTTGTAATTGTTATATGTTTAGTAATAAATGTATGACAGAATGCAATCGTATAAATTGAGACCATGTAATCGTGTTACAGTAGAACATTTCTGTGCTATCTTGCCCGTGATTCAACTTTTGAACCAGTAGGTGTGAATGGTAATCATGGAACAGATACGGACAGATACGGGACAGATACGGACAGATACGGTACCTCTACCATGTGTAGCTCACTCACTAGCTGAGCGCAGTCATCAATTACTATACATGTGTATGCTCATGTACCACTGTTTGTAACCTGTGTGATAGCATGACACTAGCCAGTCAATAACAACAGGTTATGTGTGTGCTGTTACAAACATACCTGTCATGTTAGCAATACCACACTCAATGTAGTGTGGTGCTCTACGTAGTATGTCTGTCTGTGGTGCTCTACGTACGTATGTCTGTGGTGCCCGATGCAGATGATTTGTCTGTGGCACCGGATGTATCTGATGGCCCATCTAGGACAGTGATGGAATTTTGGACCTTCCGGCCTTGTACCTTTAAAACTAATGGTCTAGGACACAACACATGTTTAGTACTGTTAGCCTAACAGATGTGCCTAGTGTACAATTAAAACTGTTGGCCTATACCATAGATCTGGCATGCTCAACATCCAATTTATGGTGCTGGCCTACCCGTGACTGCCGTCTTTCCACATGAGAGATTTTTTATTCTATGTTCTGTATCGAATTCAAAGTAGATAGCGATTAAGGATGCGATATGGTATGTTCCCCCAGGCTGTGAATATACGTCTTTATTACTTTAATGTATACATTCATAGTCGGGTGCTGTGTGTGGCTACTCAGCCTTGAACGCCGCTGAAGAATGAATGGTTATTCATAGTTTACTTTGAATACACAATATAGGCTAATACACCACTATAAGGAATGTTTCCACATGTTTTCAGACATGATTAATAGAAAACACGAAATCATTTCTTTAAAATCAGAATCACCTAGTGGTGTCTATTCTTATCTTGATGAGGAGGGCACGTTGGTTTTGCATGACAAGTCTGTGAACTGATCAACGCGATACCATGGTATCGTGGGCATGTATTTTGACAGACTTGCAGTATCCTGACCTAGACACACATCTCCAGAAGTGTGGCATGCAGACATACTTTCTTGACCGGAATCCTACGAGGATTACATATTGATGTTTCTCCTCCAGGTCTTCGTGGTGTTGTGGTCGGTTTAGGACCCGCGCTATCCGTGGGATTCCCACGTGGCTCCCGGGCGCGGAATCTGGTCTCCAAATCTACAGGAAACCAATTACGGATTGCTGTTTTTCTATTCCCAGGAGTGGAAAATTGAATCATTCCAAGGAAATGGAATGTTAAAATTGGTTAATCTGGATAAGAATAGAAATCCTCGAGTCTGTGTTAATTATTTCATACTGCACATGTCGCCATGCTCCCAGGCTGATTGCAACACGTGACATCGTAATGTGCGACTGTCGGGGCAGTCCATATAGGGCTCGTAGGTTAAGAGTCAAAATGAGCCTCAAAACTAAATTACGACTCAAATTGCACTTGATGCTATTGGGTCTTGCGTAAACCTTTGACCTTCCACTACATGTTTGGGCTACTTGCTTCATGAGAGTCCAATACACAGGTTGTGTATGTCATGGAACACCATGACAGTGTGGTGGACATGACGACATGATCATGACAGTGTCATGCTTAAGTTGATGCACCTGCACATATAGTTGCTACTGTCTGCCAAACTAAGTATGGTCTATCAAGTTTATTACGTTTACGTGAAAGGTTCGCGCAGCGACGTTAAGCTCCATATTCACTCACTCTTGATTTACATGATAACTATGACATTTCCTATTGTTTGATCGTGATGGCTATGAGGTACATGGTATTGTTTCTCGAGGCTCTCGTGTCTACTATGAGACCATTTATAAGCACTCTGGTAGCGATCTTGAATACTCGGCGCTCGTGCACTTACAAGAGCGCTATGGTCTTGTAATGGATAAGAGGGCTTCGAGAAATGATACCCTGATCATAAATGTTTTTATGGATACAGGTTAGCATTAATAATTTTATATAACTGAAGGCAAACTGCAATATTTTTTCTTTTGGTCACCATCGTTTAATTCATTGCAAGTAGGTCAGACATCCCTAGTATACTTTTAGCTGACTGTTTTATTAACCATGATAAATATTATCGTCTATCTGTTTGGGTGGTCAGTGGTGTGCAAGGTGGTTGTTTGGTTGGTGGTGGTTGTGTTTGTTGTTGGCTGTGGGTGGTGGTTATTGTTGGTGGTGGTATATGGAGGAGTTTGTGTGGTGTGCATGAACAGTGGTGTTGGAATCGTGAACTATTTGCACATATGGGTGAATTATTCCCATAGTGACGTTGATCAATAAATAAATTAATATATAATCGGTTTTATTCTTACCACCTTAACTTTGAGCAAGATTCTAACTATATAATTTTTTAACTATGTTTTGAAATTTTTACCTACATTTTCTAGTTTTTCATTTTCTCTGTATACATGAAGCCACCCTAGCGGCTTACATCTGCTAATGAACATGCACTTAGCCAAGACATTATCATACTTTTTCAGTGACCAACTGATGGATTATCACTTTGTATGTTTGAAGAACTTTCTGTGATTCTTTGCACAATGAGTCAATTACCGACTTTATCAGTTACCAGATTTCTGATTGAGTATGAGGGAGTCGTTTATTCAACATTTTCTGCTGAGCTGCTACTTCAATCTCTAGTCTGGTGGACATTAAGAACTCGTCAAGCTTAATACAGATGCAAATCTGTGATAACGATTTGCTTGCCAGTGTTAGTGGGGCATTGATTATTTAATTATTAGGTACTTGACGAATATTCTCATCCACCATGTTGTGGGTTTTTCGACTTGAATAAAGATGGTTAGTGTGGACTTTATTGTGCTGTGATGCTGAGTTATTGCTCATCCTTTGTAGGCCAAAGGTCATTGGTATGTTTCGGATATTGCAAGTATTGCGGTCTAAGCTCCTGAGATTGTTCTGAACTAAAACCTTTACTGCTTTGTATGTTGGAAATGGGAAGTTAAGCAAATGTGATGAAGATTCTCAAGTGTGTGGTTGTGATAATTTTCTTCCAATGTTAATACCTTTGTGGTACATTCTTGATAATATTTCGTCGCAAATGGGTGAAAGATTCTCACAGCGACGTTAAACTCCATAATCACTCACATTTGATAATATTTCTAAAACTGTTATTTCATAGCAATTGCTTGTATGTAATGCACTTAATCTGGGACAAGCTTGTGTATTGGTGCGAGTTTCATGCCTTAAGCAAGAAATCGTACTCGCTCACTGGAAAGGGTGTTGGGTTGATTGATGGACGTGTGTGGGTGTTTAAACTTACATTTATGCATTGATATGTCCCAGTTGATGCACACAGCAGAGTTGACTTCTTTATCTGTAAGATACCTGTATCACGCATGCTTCCTATGGTAATTAGGTGTGAAAGAAGCAGACAGACAGTTATTAGACAGACAGTTATCAGACAGACAGACAGACATTGAGCAGTCAGACAGTTATCAGACAGTGAACAGACAGACAGACAGACAGGTGAGATGGCCTGTCTGATACTTCTCTATCCAAGCACATCTGTGACTATTGATCTTGGTCAAGCTTACACTGCAGTGATTGTGGCAATACTAACCCCACTGTCCAGCGTAGACTTTCCCTGAGATCAACACAGGCTAGAACTAAAAGCCAGGACTCAATACTGTAGGAGGCCGTGTGTGGATGACAGTCGGTGATCTGCTGTAAATCGTAGCGGGTGTATATTAACCTGTTGGACCGAGCTGGGACCGTGTGATAGGACCACTGGGACCGTGTGATAGGACCAGACGTATGATAGGACTGGACCGTGTGATGGGTCACTTACTCCCATATAGCTAACTTGACACATTCATGTGTGTAATGTGTGTATCCAGGTAACTTGTGTGTTGGATAACTTGTCAACTTGTGTGCCGGGTAACTTGTAACTTGTGTGTTGGATAACTTGTCAACTTGTGTGTTGGATAACTTGTCAACTTGTGTGTTGGACAACTTGTGTTGGACAACTTGTGTGTTGGACAACTTGTGTGTTGGCTCCATGTGTGTCTGATAACCAGTTCACTGTAGCGCTAATAATGTGGGTGTTTTTCATCTAGTTTGCTCCAAGCTGGCTTGTTGGGGCAACCTGGTAACTTGTGTATTGGTAGCCTGATATTCTGTGCACTGAGTAGTCTGGTAACTTGTGTATCTGACAAATTGCATGTTAGGTAACCTGGTCAATTACTGGGTAACCTGATAACTCACCGAGGCAACCTGGTAACTCGTGTATCAGATAGCTGCTACGAGTATTGGTAATTAACCTGGTATTGGTATTAACATCAGCATTCCTGGCATACTTATTCGGAGGTATGGTGTCGCGTTCCTCGTACAACTATTACCATGAATTTACCAGGTGTAGAGCCGATCAAGACATCGCATTGTGTAAGGAGTATTCCATTAAATTGTCTTCTGATTTTCAATGTTACATTTTAATGTTAGTCTTATTTAATTGATTAATCTTGCTCTCACGATGTCTCTCAGTGTTGGAAACTGACAGACGACTCATAATGTTCATTAAATAGGAACACTATTATTTACATAGAATAAAATGTGCCACAATACGATGAAAAGATATGGTTATTACCACAGACCCATGATTTATGAACTATTTTTAGACCATTGATTCCATTTACACATGTATTTTTACCTGTTGAAAGTGTTTCTGGAAAAATATATAATGTAATCAGATTCCATTGCTTGCTGGTGTTGAACAGTTGAATAACCTTCTGTTCTCTGCTATCTGCATGGTCGGGCGCATTACCGGAAATATTTAATAAACACTTGATAAATCTGCTGTTTTAATCTGCCAACATAATAGGTGAATTTCAAAGGGCAGCTTTCCAGGTTTTGTTAAGTCAGTCATAGAGCAGTGTTAGCACTAAGTAGATATGAGATAGTCGGTATCAGTTGATCAGTGTGGTTAGGAGTGGCTGGAGCTAATATAAAGAATCTTTACTTGCTCAACTCGGTGTTGTTTTCCCAATCAGTAGTTTGCACATTCGGGGTCACTTTGCACCTACGTGTAATCTAGATGTTGCAGACCCAGTTCAGGTATACAGGGAACATTGTGGGGTCGTAGGTTACGACCTGTCAGCTTGTGTGACGCCACCTGGTCTGAGCTACACTTCACGCAGTGGTCATACTGGCAGCGATTGAAACATACTTTAAAACTTACTAGCCCGAATAGTGATACAAATAACAAAAGACATGAATTTCTAATAGTCCTTTGGATTCTTTTAGCATTGGGAAAAATGGCCTAGGCTAGCGGGTGACTGTTAATTTTGGTTGCTGTACTGAATATAAGTCTGGATACAAGGCGAGGTTTACATAGTTTCCTGCCACAGTAATACAGTGCACACCTTGATTTACATGCTGACACGGTACATTCTTTAAATGAAACGATCCTTTTTGTGAAGTGCAAACCATGGCTGTTGCTACACCTGGGCCGATGTTGCAGAAGGAACGGTCATGTGACTCCTGTGCCCCATTTCTCGAAACTAAATTAAGTCACTAACAAACTTTGGTCAGAGATTTTACTCAACTTTGAGAAAACTCAGAAATTTCTGTTTCGTTTAGAATATCAGTTCGAATTGTTAACTGAAAACTCGGGGAAACTCGGAAGTTTTCTGATTATTTGTTGTTGGATAAAAATCCAGCCCTGGGCTAGAGTCACTGAGTGAATGTGATGTGATTCCGGGGCAAGCTGACTGGGTTATGTAAATCACTGAAGGATGTTGGTGGCCTCGCGTTGGTGGCGTCGCCTGACGT
>JAULBP010100459.1:0-19454 GCA_032355345.1 Lepetodrilus pustulosus
TACCCTGATGGCTCGATTGGTTCCGAGGAGTTGGTCAATGGGGGGACACTGATGATTATTAAGAACAACGCCCCGTAAAGTTGAACTGGCAGCCACCACCATTGAACCGATAACTGCCAGATAAACTTTTGTTACTACTTAGCCAGCCTTAATTTAGGCTCAGTCGTATCAGCCAGTTCTAGAGTAGCAGCCCAAAAACCATCCCAAGCCTCAAATTGATCATCAACCCCTAAAATATCATATTTTTTAAGTTCGGCATTATAACGAAACAGCTTATTGTGAAATATTTTATTGTTATTGGCGTCCGCTAACGAGCAGCCAATCTGAGGAAACCCTAGACAACTACTAGGCCCAGTCGCGTTTGTCTTTATCCGAGCGCCCTTTTTAATCGGATACACATTATTGTAGGGATTTCCTAGCATATTCCACCCAACCTTACCAGAGATGGTACCAAGCGGTATCTCAAACCATTCTGTATATGGGGGACTCTCCAGTTTTCTTGTGGGAGTTGCAGTCGATGAGGCAGGCATATCGATTTCTACAGCAGCGGCTGTGGTCTGAATAATCCAGTATCCTTTCCCCTGCACTAAGAAACCGCTCTCAAAATCCAGCTTTTCATAGTCGTATTTCCCATCGATCTCCTTATACTCATATATTACCCACTTTGTCCCATATTCCCCAAGATTATCCGGAAGAATATCATCACCAAAAATCGCTTTAACCGTATCCTCTTTACGTTGAGAATGCTGACATGGCAATGAAATTTGTCTCCACTGGTTCGGCTGCAAAACAAGGGGATCCGCAGTGCAGTCCGCAGCCCCGGCAGAGTTATTGAATAACGCAAGAAAAGAAAGTGTTAGAAGTTTTTTAGCCGTCATACGAGTCAGTTCCCTGTAAAATTATTAGAAAGATGGTCTAAACTAGAAGGTGGAATCAAATAAAAACAGATCAAGCCGAGATCCACTAACCTCCCTGGATAATTATTTGATGCATAAGTACTTACATGCATTAGGAAGCATAGAAAGTCTATCGTTATACTTTCGAAATAATTAGCAGACCCCAATATAGTTCAATATAAACGGGCGTTCCACTCAAAGAACTTGACACCAATCACATTTTTTGAGCATTATTTATAGAAGATTTAGACCTAATCTAACACAGGAATTAACAACTTAGGCTCCAGGCCATCCGCTTGATCCAATGTAGCCATCCACAGCCCATACCAAGGTTTAATCAAATCACCTGGCCCCAACTGCTCGTAATCAACACCGTTGTAATGCCAAAACTGATCGAGAACAATCCCCGCTGTTTTTGCCACACTTAAGGTACAACCAGCCTCACAGACAGTATTTGCTTTAGTGGTAACACGCAGTTGATTCATCGCCACTTCAGATTTAAAAGCATGCGCGATCATATTCCACCCCGTTTTTTTAGCTAATGTAGCCAAGGGAATTTCAAAACAACCTTTAACGCCAGAACATTCGGGGGATATCGTTACCGGGGCTACGCTACTCCTGGATGGCAGGGAAAGAGTAGCCTTCACACCGCTCATTTGAATAACCCAATACCCTACGCCTTGCTTTAACACTCCATTCAAACCCAGGTTACGGTAACAACTAGCCGGGTCATAGGCATATACCACCCAATCGGTATTATAAGCCAGGCCACTAAGGTCATCTCCAAACACGGCAGCAACGGTATTCTCATCATCCGGCAACGCTAGCGGCAAACCTACCTGATGCCACTGATTGTCTGGCAAAACGTACGACACAAGAGCACCATCCCCTTCACATTCCGCCCACCAACAAGGGTTATTGCTTATAAACTGCTGCACCGCATTATATTTAGATGAATTCGATTGATTTTGGTACTCCTTAATGCCCCAACTCCCCCATTTTGAAGACGAACCCACCGCCTCAAACACGGCGAACAACTTACCTCCAGCCTCACGCCAATCACTCAAATGTCGCGTATAAACATCCCCCATACGACTATCACGATTAGCACTGCGAAAAAGCTGAGTGATTACGTTATTGTTTTCCACACCATTTACGCCGACTATATGCTGACCACCTTCGTAGGCCAGTAAATCCACACCAAGACGTTGTGCTAATGCAGCCTGTTCACTCATCCATCCACGAGCTTCGTTAAGCGCTCCTCCAGAAGCAACTTCAGCACTTATCTGTCCCTCAGGTGGTAGCTCTTCCATAGCCGCAGACATTTCTTTTGCTGGAATTTGGTTCTGCTCTGGACGCTCTTGCAGAGCTTCTCCCAAGTAGCGCGAAGGCGACGCAGGCACTCCTAAAGTTTCAGAGGCACCACCGAGCAAACCCCCTTCATTGATTTCCGTAAACAGGTTATTTAGATTCCACGTTTGCACTTGCCCTTGATAGGAAGAACTACCGATATATCCCCCAAGGTATGGTGCAATGGCGACCGCATCAACGAGTGACGCGCAAGTTTGCCCTTTATTGGGGTTACGATCATCATTCATCCACAAGGGGCACTTTAGCAGCAGGTTTTCAGTAATCCAGACATTGGCTGCATGACCACCGATCACGCACTCCACTCGATCCGAACTCCCACCCCACTCGGCTTTCCAAAGTTTGCAAATTTCAGTTGAGCGCTTGGCGTACCAATTCATCTGCCGATCAAAGTCAGTTCCTTTATCAGGCCAAAATTGTTTACCTTTTGCTTCCAACCATTTACCCCCCAAGTTAAAGGGCCATGCAAAATTCCAGGCTTCATTGCCATACTCTAAATAAACTTTCTGCCCGCCATTAAGCGTCTGCTTTACTAACTGCGCGAAGGCTTGAACATAATCATCGGTAGCCGTAAACGGTAATGTAAACCAACCGTCCGCACCCAGAGTATTCAGTAATTTCACCATTACTTCGACTGGAACACCCCTTTTGGGGAAATTACTCGCTGAACTTACCGGAATAGTGTCTGACCAGACACTATAGGAAGGCAACCTTCGATCTGACCAATGAATCTGTTGACCTGGATTACCAGGCGCGGTTGTTTCATTGGCCACCTGATAACCCAGAAAACGGATGGCTTTATAAGATTTTAAGTCGCTTAAGTAGGCAGGATGGAAAACCATTTTATCTTTTAGATCCACTAGGCTTTGATATTGCCCTGAACAGGTGTCAGTAGAAGAATGATAGGTAAAAATATCCCCATCACAAATTCCCCCTGGCCATATCACCCGAATATTCCGCAAGTGATTACCCGAGGTTGTTGATCTGATAGTAATTAAAGCAAGAAGATCACTGCCCTCTGAAGCACTCATTTTTACTAAATCACAGCCAGCACCGCAAGACTCCACAAAACTTGCCCCATGACTGTATTCTAAACTCCCTTGCCCATCATAAAAAACGTGAAAAAGACCACTTGGAGGATTTGGAACATCCCATGCAGCGTACGCGCCACCAAATAACACAAAACTGATCTTGGTAAACCTTGCCGAGCTAAGAGGCGTTAGCGAGCGTGGCCAACCATTTTCATCCCAATCTACTTTATCGTGTTCATTCGTATTCCAGCAATTTTTGCCTGTACATTGCGTGACAACTTCAGCCCTCTTCATTTCATCAATTAATGGCCAATCAGTATTCCAGCGCACCATTCCTGCTACATTGATTGCCAGTGGAGACTTTTGATTAAGGACACTCGCCTGAACCTGCAAAACCCCAAATATATAAGCAAAAAACACCAGCAAAGCAAACGTGATAAGTTTTTTCATCCATTTAAACCTCTAAGAAGGAGCAATGGGGCTAACACCTTAATTCCTATTTTGGCAATAAAGAGAGCATTGTTAGGTAAAGTTCAGCCCAGTATAAAAAGCGTGCCTAAATCTAATAAAAGGCCACTCTAATTTCAGACGTTAGTTTACAAGAAACCACTTTTAAAACCTTGGTAAACCATCACCTTCCATCACCAAATCATTGTCACTCATCAGATATAAACAACTGTTTTAATGTGGTTTTTAGGAATAACAGGGCGGGGAATAAAACCCGGAGAGATTTAATCCGGCGATTATGGGGCTTTTCCAAAACAGGTACTGCATAATCAATATACGAAGATATTAAATCGTTTCGAAGGTCATGCATTGAGTCCTTCAGAAATATTGACCAGCATACTGAGAAGATTGCTTCATTGATGGGCGGGGATTCGATATCTGTTACGCCTAGTTCTATAACATTAGGGGTATATCTACAACGATATACTCCTAATGGTTTTTCAATGTCGAACCAATACACCATAAGCCTAGCTTAGCAAAGTACCAATAGAGAATATAAATTCTTTATATTCAATAAATTATATACTTAACGGAAAACCATACAATATGGTACGCAATATGCAGATATCTTTGTACGAACCACGGTATTACTCCATACTTAAGGTGAGAGAAATATTAGCCTTCTCAAGCTATGGAAAAGCAGGCAGTGGAAACTCGTATTAATTTGAGAGTATTGTAAATCATAGAACATACGGTACCCCGTTCGTATGTGAATTTAATAACAGAATAGGTACTAAATAGAGGTGTACTGCAATGAGTAAACTAGTCATACGAGATATCGAGATAAGTGAGCAACTTGACCAAAAAGCTCTAACATCCATTTCAGGAGGAAGCGGCAATTGGATTTGGGGATGGATTAGCCCTCACGGTAGCGCAGGATTAGATGCTGTCAACCTATACAATCCTATATTCAATATTCAATATGCTAATCAAACGATTATTAACGAAGGCAGCGGATAGATAACGGCCATCAATGCCCCTGTATTTGAGCCTACAACAAACCTTACCGAGATAAGCCCATCAATATCGATCCAAGCCAATATGAAAAATATAATATCATCTTCAGGCGTTAGAATCTGAGCGGATTAAACTTCAAGCCATGCCACGCTAGAAGCGCCACACACGAACAAAGTAATTCTTGACCAACATGAATGGTGTTCCATCTAATCAGACTTTTTTTCTTCCTTACGAAAATCTTCTACCTTTAAGCCATGTTTTTTAAGTAACGTCCAAACATGGGAACGATTCATATCGATTTTTTTTGCCAGCTTCACAACTCTACCCCCAACCTCCATGAGTCCTTGTTCTAAATACAGTTTTTCAGCTTCACTACTAGCCTCTTTTTTAACCTCAGATAGCCGACGTTCTAACATTGGGATATGGGTCTTTATCTCATTCTGAACCGGTACACCCGGGCGTATATGATCAGGTAAGTGCTGTAAATCCGCATTATCTCCAGCAAGGCAAGACATACGAAATATCAAATTTCGCAATTCCCGTACGTTACCGGGATACTTATAATTCATTAAAAATGTTCTCAGTCTAGGTGTGAACTGTAAAGGCCTACGCTTAAGGCTTTCCGCCGCCTCATCGGTAAAATAATCAAACAATAGTGATATCTCATCACGACGTTCCCTCAACGGCGGTATCGTGACATTAATAACGCTTAAACGATAATAAAGATCTTCTCTAAAGTGCCCTTCTTTACTCATTTCCATTAAATTTCTATTCGTTGCTGCCACAATACGCGTATCAACATGCGTAATTTTATCAGAGCCGACACGCTGTAACTCATTTGACTGCAATACGCGGAGTAGCTTTACCTGTCCCTGAAGTGGCAGCTCACCAATCTCATCGAGAAAAATAGTACCCCCATCCGCAGACTCAAATTTCCCCATACGGTCACTACTGGCTCCAGTAAAAGCACCTTTTTTATGACCAAATAATTCAGATTCAATTAAATTCTCAGGGATTGCGCCACAGTTGACAGAAATATAAGGTTGCTCCGATCGCTCACCATTATTATGAATCACTTTGGCCATTAACTCTTTGCCCGTACCACTTTCTCCATCAATTAAAAAGGGTAAATTAGTGGGGGCTGCCTTTTCTGCAATCTCGAGTGACTCTAACAATTTTGGACTTTCACCAAATACACCTTCAAATACAAAATTACGATCAAGTAAACCTTGTCGACGCTCGGCTGCAGTCGATTTTCGGGTTTTCCGGTTTTTTTCTGACGATGCCTTCAGAAAGCGATCTTTGTGCGAGAGCTGCATCACTTCTTCTCGTAAAATATTGGTCTGGTTCAATAGCTTTTGTACTTCGGATCCTTCTAATTTTTGTGTCCAGCGTAGCTAAGATCGCATAAACTCAATTTTTTCCAACAAACTTGCATATGATAAAGTACCGCTTGTATTTTTATGTACGTTATACAGCTTCATAACTCACCTGACATTTGTTTTTGTACCAATTGAAAGTACATACCCTTACGCGCTAGCAATTCTCCATGATTACCTTGCTCAACGACTGCGCCATCGTATAACACCAATATCTTATCGGCATGCATGATGGTGCTTAATCTATGGGCGATAACAATCGCTGTACGTCCTTTGAGAATATCTTGCATGTTTCTAAGAATATTTCCTTCAGATTGGCTATCCAACGCCGACGTTGCCTCATCTAAAATCAAAAGTTTGGGGTCTTGATAAAGCGCTCTTGCAATACACAAGCGCTGCATTTGTCCTCCAGACAAACCCATTCCTCTCTCACCAACAATCGTTTCATAACTCATCGGCATATTGGTAATAAACCCATGAGCATCGGCAAGCTGGGCAACTTCAATCACCCGGCGACGATCAGGATTCTCTTCACCTGCAGCTATATTTTCAGTTATCGAACCTGAAAATAATAGATTGCTCTGCATAACGTAACCGACCTGCGCTCGAAAATATTCGCGATCAACCTGGGTTAGATCATAACCATCTATCGTAATTTTTCCTTCCGTAGGTTCGTAAAAACCCACCATTAATTTTGCCAATGTGGTTTTACCTGAGCCACTTAATCCGACAATCGCAACCATTTCTCCATATTTAATATCAAAACTGATATTCTCAAGCACATAATTTGTCTCATTCCCACCATAGCGAAAGTACACATTGTCAAAACCAATATCACCTCGCAGTTCGGGAAGACTGACTCGTGATGATATGTCTTCCGGTTTTTGCTCTGGTTCTAGATCAAGTACATCCCCCAAACGTTCCATTGCAACACCAGCCTCATGTACTTGATTCCAAAGACCAACCAACCCCATGAGAGGTGCCAATACACTGCCCATTAACGCGTTAAAAGCAATTAACTGTCCAATCGTCAACTCATTCGCCAAGACCAAGTTCGCACCTGTCCATAGAATAACAATAGTAGTCACAGAATTAAGCAGTTGACTGGCCAATCCCACCAGGATAGAAAACCGTTTAGCGCGGTACTGTACATCCAGTGAGCGTACATATTTTTGTTCCCAGTTTAGCCGCATGGAGCGCTCAATCCCCATCCCCTTAATCGTTTCGGCACCTCCCAATGTCTCCATTAAGACGGCCTCAGATTCTGTAGATGCCTCAAAGGCATCACGCGCAAACTGCTTTAGCTTCGGTGTCACTAATATGGTAAGTAACAAGATTGGGACGACAAAAGCAATCAGTAGCCACGTTAATTTAGCACTGTAGAAAAACAGAATAGTAAAATAAATAAAAACCATTAGAAGGTTCAGCACCGTCGTCACGGTCGATTCTGTTAAGAAGGCCCGAATAGTACGATTCTCCTGAAACCGTGCAAAAATATCCCCCGTTTTGCGTTTGGCAAAAAACGAGATGGGCAGTGACATCGTATGTTTAAAAAACATCGTCATCATCGTAAAATCCAGATTTCTCACCATGTAATTGGAAAGAAATGCCCGTAGGGTTGCGGTTAGCTGGGAAAATACTGTCGTGATCGCTAAACCCAAGATTAAAAGATTCAGCAAAGAGACATCTTTGTGAACAATGACATTATCTAATATATTCTGGGTGATAATCGGTGGTGCAACACCTAACATTTGAATAATAAAGGTGGCTAAAAAAAGGTGACCAAGCAGCTTTTTATAGGGCTTTAGATAGCCAACAAAGCGCACCCAGGGCGAGTTAGACGTAGCAATTTGCACCATATCCATACCTGGACTGAATAGGAGACAAGTGCCACTCCAACCACGCTCGAATTCCTCCACCGTCATCTTTCGAAAACCCGGGCCTGGATCCGCTACCCAAACATGCGTTTTTGAAATACCATAGACTACGATGTAATGATAGCCTTCCCAGTGAGCGATAAACGGTAAATCGAACCCCAACAAAGCCTGGTAAGTACACTGAACCCAGCGCGTGCTAAACCCCAGCGACTCCCCCACCCTGGCAAGACTTTCCAACGTAGCGCCTTGCATTGTAACATTGGCAAGTTCACGTAACTTTCCAAGAGTTATAGGGATTTTATAATGCTTACAAATCATCGCTAAACACGCGGCACCACAGTCCATCTCCTCCGCCTGTGGGACAAGCGGAAAACGCCGAATAATATGCTCACCCCGTTTCGCACGGGAGCCAATATCAAACATTAATGGGCGCTTGCGCCGATCAGAAAGCTTCTTTTGTCGCAAGAGTTCTCGATCCATGTACTGAATACGCTCTTCGAGAATCTCTCGCAATTTTGGATTACGCTCAAGAATAAGGTAAACCGTCTTCTCAGGAATAACCAAAATCACGGTGTCTTTTACTGCCTTCGCCGTAGCCTGTTGTTCCTGGCGAGTTAGGCAAGCCTTCTCACCAAATATTTCCCCCTTACCCAGCGTTGCAAGATGAAACTCATCGCCTTGATCCTTACGTTCAATACTGACTTCGCCCTGACGCACAACGTAAAGACGGTGGTCTTCACGGGAATCCTGAGCAAGAATGACATTACCCATCGGAATACGCTTGATACCGACACTATCAATCAGTTTTTCGAGTTCCTCGTTACTGAGCCTGTTTTTAAGATCAAAAAGTCGAGAAACAAACCCACCTGCCGAACTGATCGCCACGTAACTTGCAATGAACTTTCTTGCTTCACGGTTTTTTTCCAGCGCCTGGTTCAGTACATCGCGAGCAATAACTACAATCTGAGTTTTCCAAGATGAACGTACCGAAAATTCAAGCGGCTCATCACGTAACGCTGCAATTTCCGCAAAAACCTCACCGGCCTTACGAATACCTTGACTCGTTTCCTTGCCATGCTCTTCTAAAAACAGCCTGGCACGCCCTTTTTTAACAATACAGAGTCCTGGGGGAATATCACCATTAGAATAAATCGTATCACCCAAGTCAAAATGCAATTCTTGAGACGAAGAGGCAAGAATCTTGAGTTCCGTATCTGAAAATACGGAAAATAACTCCAACGTTTTAAGGAATTCAGGCAACGCGTTATCAGTCAAGGTCACAACTCCTTTAAATCTATATTTATTATAGTGGCTCTATACGATGCTCTTTAGCACGGGCAACTAACCAGTCATCTTTTAATAAGCGCTTTATTTCTGATCGGGTCTCTTCATCCAATTCGGCTGGTGTCATTGCATTCACCAAAAAAACCTCAAAGCGAGTTTCATCTGCTGAAGTAAACGGCCCAATCACCTCGCCTTCATTTGCATTAAAAAGTTTACTTTCAACTTCCCCGCTAAGAGAACCCCTCATGATTTTTCCTAACTTACCTCCGTTAGCGCTCGTATCTACGATAGAGTATTCCTCAGCCAGTTCTTCGAAACTCCCGGGGTCTTCTTCAAGGATTGTTAATATTTCTTTGGCTTTTCCTTCGGAATCCATAACAATATGTGAAACCTCAACGCTATCAAAACGGGGAGAGTGAAGACGAAAATAATCTTCTACCATACTATCGCCTTGAACTTCTAAGAGCATTTTTTCTTGGTATACAGAATCCGTTAAAAATGACTCAAAATCATCCAGTGAGAGTCCCATGCTGTCAAAATAATCAATCGTATCTTTGGCACGATGCAATCCTGTAACCCGCCGAAACTGTTCAGATTTCTCTTGTACTTCTTCTAGCGACACCTCAATTCCCTTACGTTTTGCCGCATGTACAATCAATTTATCCCGTAAAATATCCTCTATCAAGCCATCAAACCGGCCCGATAACTTCAATAATTTAATAAAATTTTCTATATTGATAATTTCATCGTCTATTTTTACGATATCCATTATTATCTATTCTCCAGATAGTGAAAAAGCTATTTTAATAGAAAAACCCTTTAACAAACTTATATCCATGATTTAAACTACAGCATAAAAATCATTGATTTTATGAGTTCGTTGCACGGTATATTTTTATCACATCACCCACTTACTTTTCTGAGCGGATCTAATACCAAATCAATTAACCGCCTTTTTCGAACGACGATTTCAGCCAGCGCTAGCATTCCATAGCGCAGCTCGAAATCACGACCATCTACGTTGAAAAAATCACGGTCAAGACTCACTCGCCCTCTAAACACAGGAGATTTATCCTTTCCAGATGGCTGCGCACTTGGAGAAATATATTCTAACGTCCCCTCAATAAACCCATATCGCTGGAAAGGAAAGGCATTAAATTTCATTTTTACGGGTAAACCCACGCGCAACAAACCTCGATCTGATTCATTAATCTCTATCTCTAGAACAGAAACGGCCTCAGCAGGTGCTATACCTCCCAGTGGCGTATTCGCTTGAACCTTATCACCAGGCTGCGTAAATAATAACTCAGTAATCACTCCTGATTCAGGTGCACGAAGCAGTAAAAAATTTTCTTCATCAATATGGTCAAAACTAACACGTGACGCAGCCTCAGCGGTCAATCGAGCACTGCGCAGATTAAGCTCTAAAGTATCCTCTTCATTGGTAATTTCGTCCTGCAACTTCTCCAGTTCAATACGTGATTGAATTAACTTTTGATAACTTTCTTCTAAACCCGCTGTCGCTTCAGCATCTTCCCGGCTTAGATTAAATTCAAGCTCACCCAATTTTGCTTCAGCAACACGAAAATTTGCACGCGCAGCAAGGTGTTCACTGCGCTTTAGTTCCACCTCATCACCTGAGACACCACCACCCGCAAGTAGCCTTTCAAATTTTCCTTTTTCTTTACGTGCAATTTCCAGCGTACGACGAGCTTTATCTCTCGTACTTAATACCTCTTGAAGTTTGGCTTTTTGTGCTTGTTTGAGCTTAGTTAGACCCTCAGCTAGACGCCGCTCATGCAGTTGCTCCTCTACTTCGATCTGTCTCTGAAGCGCAGCAACCTTTCGTTGCATCAAAGTCTTCCGACCCGGAAATTGATCGTACTCACGTTCAGTAACTTCTAACTTAATTTGTGCTTCAAGAGCACGCGCTGCTGCTTCTACTGCACCCCTAGCATTTAAACGTCCCATCACATCACCTTCTGACACGGGCTGCCCTTCTGAGACATAAATATCTACCAATTCCCCTTCAATCGGCGCATAAAAGCGGCGCACCTCAGAGTCGGGGGTAACTACCCCCTGAGCCATCACTATCTCAGGTGCTTTACCAAAAAAAGACCATATCAATGCAGCCAGTAACATCGTAACGAACAGCCAGAGCATGAGGCCAAATAAACGCGAAGGCTCCGAAGTCAGTATTTCGATACCTTCAGCACTGTGGTCACTCAGTGCTGTGCTAAAATGTTTTAATTGTTGCTGTTGTTCCGCCATATCTATAAGCCACTATCTACTCAGGGTTCTGATAATAGTCTTAGTTTAGTTTCTAGGACTTTAGGGGGTAGAATACTACCCAAGCCATTCAACGCTCTAAGCTGCAATTTCATTTCTTGTGCAATCGACTTGCATACCGATTTTTGATCCTCTTTCATTTCTAGCATTAATGATTCGTAAGCCTGCTGCGCACGTATCACCTTTCTATTTATCTCTGACAGTAACATCGCTTGTGCTCTAAAATGTTTAGAAACCTGCTCTTCAAGACGTTGTAAACCCTGTATACCACCTGACTTACGAAAATGAACCAAACCTTCCGCAGCACTTTTTAACCATTCATCAGCACGAGACTGGAAGAAATCTCGGTATTTAATAAACGCATCTTCAATCGTTGTAAGAAAAAAATGGTCTTTAGCCGGATCTAAACTCGCATGAAATCTAAATAACTGCTTTCGGTAGCTATCTGTTCCCTGGGCCTGTTGTAACGACGCATACTCGGATGAAATACCCTGGTACCGTTGAATGATTTTTTTCGCATCATCTAACCAAGCTTCATCACTCACTTGACTAAGTGTTTTAACCGCTTCTTTAACATGCCCATTATCCCAATGCCTTTGCGCCTTAGAAAAAATTTTTGTGATGTCAGAAGGTGGTAACGCTTTCTTTTTTACATCTTCTAAGGCTGTTTGAAACAAGTTTGTTTGAAATGACAAATTCTGATAAATTTGAATACGACTTTCTAAATCTTTATCATTCTTTCCTTCAGATTCTTGTAGAAACTTTTTCGCATCATCACGCAGCGGCTGTATACCTACAACCCTGGGAAAACGCGATGAGAAGCGATCTATTTCGGTCAATAAACTTTCATCATTTGATGCTATTTTTCCCCGCAAACTCGTTTTAAAGCCGTTAATAGCGGAAACGTATAGAGATTTGTCATTACGTAAGTGACGCAGCTCACTAAACACCTGATTTCTTAATATTTCAAACTCTGGAACATGCTCCACCACACGCGCCATCAGACGACGATCTGAATTAGAGCTTGTCCGCCATTGTTCTACTAGCGTTTCAATTGTAGTCTCATCTTTAAAAATATTAATGGATCCCTCCAAACCACCGCGCTTGTGTATATATTCATTTAGCTCGGAAATTCGGTTCAGTAATTTAAGAATTTTTTTTCCTTCCTGGTGATTATTGGATAATGACTGAGCATCTTTCAGCAATTCTCCTGTGATTTCATAATGATTATTTTTCATTTCATCAATCCACTTTGGCACTAAGGATTTCAGCAGTGCCTCTGTAGCAAATGACATGACAATACCTTGTTCATCTTTGTGCCTAGCAAGATAGTCGTTGGCTTTCTTGGCGCAGGCCGTATATTCCTTATGAGTACAAAGCGATTCAATTTGACGTTTATCACTACTTATAAAAAACCATGCAACAAATATCAGAAACATAGGCAATGCTACACTGGGTAAAATATAGCGCCAATGAGACCTTCTATCAGTATCTTCTTTAAGAATAGAAGTAAGTTGTTTAACGAACCCTTGGACTCTTCCGTACCAGGATAAGCGGGATTTCCCTTCTTCATTTTTTCTTGCTTGCACCTTTTCTTCAGGATCTTTTTCTTCTTCAAGCTCTTCGAACTTAGCTTCTTCAACGCAAAAAATATCAAGAAAAGAAGTGGCTGTAGATATAAAAGTTGTATGATGGGAGCTAGAAGCTTGTGCGGGAGGCTGTTTTTTTGAATGATTGCCAGAATCATTATCAGCGTCGCCGTTAAAAATATTCACTTCAAATACAAAAAATTCTCCACCAAATCCGATACGATCCCCGCTAGTGATTTTTTTGGCTTTTTCGTCAAGTGGTTTCTCATTCAGAAATGTACCATTGGTGCTTCCTAGATCTTCAATATACAGTTCAGAACCCTGCTCATATATGTGGGCGTGCCGACGTGATAAAAAGCCTAATTCTTCTGGGTTGGAAGTCTTATAACGGGAAAATACTTCACTGTCCTTACTGATTAAAAAAGGAAACTGTAAGACCTGAATCGAATCGATTTTAGTATTATGAGTCGCTAGGTTTAATTCAATTCCTGATGATTCAAGCAACTGCGTACGATTGTCGGATGCTCCATTATCAATGGATATACGGTAGGACAAATCCCCTGCTAAATTAATAAGATCGCCCTCTTGCAACTGTAACGGTGCATCTTCAAGAGGCGTTCCATTGATATAGGTACCATTACTGCTGCCCAAATCAGCGATATAGGGGGTACTGTCCTGCAGGAAAATACGCGCATGTCGGCGAGAAAGACTTTCGACAAGGGCTTCTGGATAATTACAGAATGGCTGTTCCAAACGCCCGACATGAAACAAACCATTCGCAATCACAATGTCATCCAGTTCAAGATGAGATATGGGTTTTAGGGTTATCTGCATACTCGGATAATTATTATTGTCATTTAGGACACCAGCTCAACCAGTGAAGAATTAATGCTCAATAGTTTTCTCTAAGAGAGAACTCGGCCTTTACTTGGCTACCCAGAAGTATCATCGTTACCGACACTTTTTTTAGGCCAACCTCCTCCCAGTGCTTTATATAAAACAACAGTATCAGAAAGAATCCGTTGTTTATTTTCCAGCAATGACTGCTCCGCTACCAGTAACGAACGTTCGGACTCAAACACTTCCAACTGTGATAACAGACCCTCTTTTAGTTTCTGATTTACCTGCCTAGAAACCGTACGAAGTTTGCTAAGCTGCTTTTTAAGTTCTGCGTGTTGTTTTTTGTGACTGTCTAAATCGATTAAAGCGCTTTCTACTTCTTCATAGGCATTCATAACTACCCTGCGATATTCTTCTCTAGCGACTTTTGCCTCTGCATCACTGATGCGAATACGCGCATGCACTGAAGGATCAAGAATGGGGATATCCAAAGAAGGTTGTAAAAGCCCCGTAAAGGATTTTAATAAATCAGATAAGTGAGAACTGGCACTACCAAAACGACCACTCAATCCAAAAGAAGGCAAACGGGCAAGACGTGCCTCTCCTGATATATTATGCGCTTGCAATACTCGGTATTCCGCAGCCACAATATCAGGTCTACGTGATAGCAAATCAGAAGGGATACCCTCGGGCACATCCATCAATTTTATATTTTGGCTAAGCGTTCCTTTTTTAAGATGCAATCCTCCCGCAGGTATACCCAATAAAGTAGCAATGGCATTTTCAGTAATATCGCGATGACGCTGTAATTCGAGCAACTCTCGCTGAAGCCGGTGAATTTCAGCATTCTGTTGGAGAACCTGACTTTGAGCCACCATGCCTTCTGTTAGCATCCCTTCAAAGATATGCAAAATACGCTTAGCATCATTTAGAGATCTATTCTGTTGCTTAATCTGTTCATCAAACTGAAGAATCTGAAAATAATTTGTCGCAACATGACCTACCAACGTTAAATAACCCGCACGGTAATCTGCCGCAGAAGCACTTATCGCGGCCTGCTGCGCCTGAACACCTTTTTTAACTTTCCCCCAAATATCAATTTCCCAATTGAGCGAGGTAGCTGCAGCATATTGATGGGTTGCGTTCCGTCCGCTGCGTTGCTGATAAGAATTCCCTCCCCCTGCATGAATTGAAGGCAACATTGCCACTTTAACTTCTCCGATGACGGCTTCTGCGACTCCAATCTGAGCCGTAAGAATTTTTAAATCAATATTCTGGCGCAGAGCCTTTTCAACAAGCTTATCCAAATCCTTGTCACCAAAACCTCTCCACCAGTCGAGATTAATCGCGTCCCTTGCTGAAACATCAGAACTCTTAGATGACTTCCATAAATCCTTTTGAGGCGCGCTTGGAGACTCATATTTTGGCCCCGCTAGTTGAGCACACCCTCCCATCAAAACCAGGCCAAAAATGAACAGTAAGCGATAAATAGATAGCATATCTAACTCTCTCTTAGCGTATAGCCAAGGTTGAGAAATCAACCGTTCCAAGACGAAGGCTACCAGGGAGAAATAAAAATTCCCCTGCCTCATGCCCTGCATATTTTATGGGTGCGTATTGAGGATTTTGCTCAACATTTAGACGTGCGGTGGCTTTTTTCATGCGTTTTTGCACCGAGCGGTACAGCTCATACCCCTCTAACACCTGATCATTTGAACGCAGAGAATCAATAAACGCCTTAGCAAACAGCGAATGATTTCCTCCACCGGCATCCAGTACTGGCTTCACATCGCCCGACGTCAACACGGCGCGAGCACGAGCGGAAGACATCGTACTGTACCATTTGGTTCGTGCTTCACTGGACATCCCACCTCGCAGGCGTGCAACTGAAGAACGGGTCAGAGAGCCGGAATAACAAGAGTCAGCAACCACCAATACATGTTTAGCGGTCATTACATTTAATAGATCAGTAATTGCAATATTTGAAATCCAGTTGGCACTGCTATTGGGATCAGCATCGACTGGCAACCAGTAACCTCGTAAATTAACGGGATCAAGTTCACCGTGTCCGGCATAGTAAATGAGTAGATTATCTTTTTCGGTCAATTTTTCACGCATATCATTCAGCGCAGATAACAATTCGTAGCGATTAGCATTGAGTAACAAAGTAGTTTTAAATCCATATTTAGACTTCAATACTTCTGCAATCACCTTGGCATCATTTTCCGGGGTTTTGAGATCCGTCAGATTCGCATACTGATTGTTCCCAACGATCAGAGCATAATAATTACCAAAATTCACATCCGCGATCAATACTCCCTGCTTTGTCGGTGTAGGCACAGTGGAATCACCGGAGGCGCTTTGTTGTTGTTTTGGCACCAGTAGGAAATCAAGAGCCGCCCGTTTTCCTTGCTTGTCAACCGCCACGATACGAATAGGTGTATTAGGATTATTGACAGGCTGACTGACCTTAAACAGACCATTGTCATCTAGCGCTTGTTTTTGACTATTAATACTAAATGCAAGTAGATCGTTCGCCGGAGACACCCGCCCAATCACCTCTATCTCATTTGCAGGTGGAGGAATCATTGCGGTAGGTTTTGAACGCATCAAAGCCAACGGCGGCTCAATGATTTCGATACTTGGCCCCGTAACAACAGTCGTCACCACTTTATCGACCTGTGCTTCCTTAAGCTGGGTCTTTTTCTGTGTCAAACTACCTTGAAGTTGATTGATCTCTTTCTCTTGAGCAGTAATTTTCCCTTCGTGCAAAGCAAGCTCCTGTTCTAATTCTGCAATACGAGAATCCTGCTGCACCGTCACTTTTTGAGTCTGAGCTAAATGCTGTTGAAGCCGCTCTTGCTCCCCCCGAGACGTATTCAACTTAGCCCGTAATTGCTGCCGCTCTGTGCCCACCTGAGTGAGCTGGTTCTGTAACACAGCATGGTTATCTGAACCTCGCTGTGCCGTCTGCAACTGCTGACGCAATTCAGATTCCAAACGCTGTGCTTGGCTCAACTTTACTTGATAGTCATTTTGTTGAGCTTTGTATTGTTGCAATTGTCTATTGAGTGCTTGCTTTTGCCCATTGGCCAATTCAGCGGCTGCCAGTTTTTGTTGTAATCTGGCCTGCTCCTCGTGCGCTTGCTGTAAGCTATTTTCGAGCATGACCTGCTTTTGTTCTGCCAGTTGGAGTTTTTTCTGGATTTTGTTATTTGATTTTGTCTGTGTTTGCTCTTGATTTTGTCGTAACGTAGTTGTCTCAAGCTGTAATTGAGCCAAAGATTGAGTCAACCGTTCCTGCTCACCTTTTGCCAGTGCCAGTTCATCCTGCAAACTTTGTGTATCACCTACAGATACCGGGTAGCCGGCTGGCGTAGTGGCAACAAGCTTCTTACGCTCCTCTAGTTCTGTTTTCAACACAGCCGCTTTACTGCGCTCATTTTTCAAATCAGTACGTCGTTCCGAGAGAGCTGCCTGCGTTTGGCTCAACTCTCCGCGTAATTCGCCTACCTCAGCACGCATTTTTTCATGTTCTATCTTAGCGGCCTGACGTTGACTCTGCTCGACAGAGGAAACATATTCCAGTTCACCATCCGTCAAGCCAGAAGCTTTGCGGTACCAATTCATTGCCTGTGTTAAATCGACAGGGACACCAAGGCCGCTTTCATGGAGGTAACCAAGATTAATCATGGCACGGGAATAGTTTTGAGCCGCTGCTTTTTGATACCAATGTAAAGCCAGTTGATAGTCTGCTTGGATACCCAAACCCTTTTCATAAATTTCGCCCACATAGGTTTGCGCAGCCGCATTACCCTCTTGCGCCTTTGGCAACCATATTTTTAGCGCAGTAGCGTAGTTAGCGCGATCATAGGCCGTATATTCTCCTCCTCTAATCTCGCATTGAGCGGCTGTCGATTTGATTGGCCGACGCGGTGTAAGATACGTCAACCCTTGTCCCAATTTTTTGATTTTTCCGGGAAGAAGACAATCGACTACGAGCAATCGATTTGGATTTCCATCAGAGGCTACGACACCTTCACTTTGGATTGTTTGTGTCGCACATCCAGCGGCAAAAACAATAAACAACCCCGTCGCAAAGTTTAATATAACGGCCATTGTAGGCAATCTGTATTGTTGTACATTCATTACCGCCTCCTCATAGCTCGATAGTACTTTTAGTGTAATGCCCTATTCAGATTCAGGCATAATTCTAGTTTTTAAAGTATCTATCGCAAGTCTAGTGCCAACGCTCATATATCTGGCACAATGTATTCTAAGTCACTGTTTTAAAAACTTCTTCGTCTCAGTGTTACCCAGCATACAAGCCTGCATATTTATTTTGTTACGTGGTAGTATAGACAACTATTTTAAATTTTTCGTTGGTAATTGGCTGACTATAGCTTCGCATCGCCATTTACACATAAATGCCCTTCAATAATCTTGCCTATTTTGAGGTTATTTTAAGCGTTAAAATAGTCGCGAATATATACTTATCAGTTACTTGAAATAATTTTCTAAATACAAGTATGAGACCCACATAATAAAAGGGTTCCTTATAAAAGTGTGACAGGCGCACACTACTCCACCTTACAACCAATACGCTCCACTGCCTCCTTGGCCAAACGATTATCAGACTCTATATCAAGGATTAGAAAATAGGCATCACAGGCGTTGCTACCTGGAGGTTCAGTAAGACGCCCCATCCCTTCATGCGCAGCTGCCACATCCAAAAGCCTGCCGATTTTTCCTGTCATCGGCTTAAGTTCGAAATCAGACGTTGGGTTATCTAAAGAGGTATTGTCCATCTCCTTTTCCACCACGGAGTGCTCTACCCTAAGCTTATTATTCCGCCCCCACCAAATACTCATGCCAAGCAGTAAAACCAGCAACATGCCGCCTACTCCCCAAGTCAGAAATGAAAACCTTGATTGTCGTGCAGACTCAGAGGCTTCAGATAAAACGGCTTCAGTGATATCGGCTACCAAGGTAGGTGTATGTTCTGATGAATCATCCAGGGGGATATCCAACCGTTTCTCTTTGATCCATTGAATCAATTCATCAGCATCATTAAACCGATCCGCCGGCTCTTTCGCTAACAAACGATCAAGGAGTCCCTGATACTGAGAAAACGTTTCTGGTAAATCAGGGGGAGATTCATTGATATGCTTGAGAGCCGTTGCAAACGCATCATCCCCCTTAAAGGGTTTATCCCTAACGAGCATTTCGTAAACCACCACGCCAAAGCTATAGAGATCCGTGCGACCATCCATCTTCTTTGCCAATGTCTGCTCAGGGCTCATATACTCAGGTGTCCCCACCGTAAACCCAATTTCGGTCAAACGTGTAGCACCGCTGCTTAAAGACTTGGCGATACCAAAGTCAGTCAACTTGGCCACTCCCTCTTCCGTGAATAAGACATTCGCCGGTTTCACAT
>JAULBP010100460.1:0-10968 GCA_032355345.1 Lepetodrilus pustulosus
ACTATTGTAACGTCAACGCTTTCTATTGTTGCAGGAGCCCAGTTACAACTATTGTAGCGCTACAAGAGCTTCGTGCAACGGGCCCCAGGTATATAAACTATTACTGTGAGACATAACCTGGGTTTTTTTTCGTGTTTTTTTTCTTTATCTTAAATGAGCCTGTGAAGCTCGTATTAACCTTCATCGGCATGTTATAACGTAGTTTTGTATACAGTGACGTTAATTCAAACAAAATCAAGAATCTAAATTAGACTAGCACAATTGGATGGCAATTGTATAACCCTGATTACATAATGTAATTATAAATATGACTTAGCAATAATGTAATAAAGAAACAATGATAACATTGCATTGTTCGAATTAACGCAACTGACTATCTGAATGGCATGTTTAATAATTAAAATATGACTAAGTGTTTACCGGTTTTGATATTCTACCAATGTTGAAATTGGGACCCATTTGAATACTTGAATCCAAATTAGTTGAAAGACAGTTCGTATCAAACTGTTCAAAGGATGTAGTAAATTTGAATGAACGATGTTTGCAACAATCCGAAATTAGGTCATGAAATGTTTTCTCTTCGTTCACTGAGGTATTATTTACGTAACGTAAAATACATTCTTACCATGTTGCCATGTTTGTGTAGTAGTTAGTGAAATATTGCAATACAAATATAAATACCTCAACATTCATTATTCTCGAGAAATATCAATGTCACTATCAGTTAGACAGGAATATTCTAGTGACGTCAACAACACTCGCAATATACGGAGAGCGTACATATTTCAAACATCAGACGGCAAAGCGTGCACGGTTATGTCCCCTTGGGCGTATCACTTCCGATCACGTGATGACTAATGGCCGATGTCGCCAAGTACGGAAAGTAACTGCAATCTCGTTCTGTAAACGAGACCTACGGGACGCACGTCCATACTAAGACTTTGTAACTTTGCTCTCTAGGGCTATGCTTCTAGTTCTCAGTGTCTGTTCAATGTGCATCATGTTTACTTCCGTGCTGGTCCGACACTTGAAAACACGTCACACATAGGAACCGGGTGGAGGAAGGGTGGGGGAGGTGGGGGAGAGGTGGACAGGAGTGGGAGACGGGGTGGTTTGTGTCGACACAACGTAACTAGCGTGTAATGTGTTTTAAAAAACCTGGATCAATTAGTTACTTGAAAACTAAAGTTGCAAAAAGTCACCAATAATATTTAATTTTGCTCAGTTCTCAAACGGCGTCACGATGTTACGACACTTGTTACAAACTATAGCTTGAGCATTAAATCGTGCTAAAGATATTTCGTAATGTAAATGCCAGACATAAAACGTATACGTTTACCCCGAATATACTCGACGTACATTGTCAGCGTGATTGCTTTGTCATTGTTTATTTACACTTGTTAGAGACATGCAACAGTGTTGTGGCACCGTCTGTCAAACGAAAGTGTGTAATAGTCCCACAGACACAACACAACTGGTCTATTTGCATGCACGCGCTGCGCAGCACGTTGACTGTAGGAAGTTTTCGTGCCTTGTCCTATTCGAACCAGAAGCAAGTGTCCTTTTCGCACCTTTTAGACCGACCTCGTTTAGAAATCACCTCTTCTTTATGTTTTATTGTCTGCTGTCTAAAATATTGCAAGTCACTTTCTGTTTGGTGTGTGTGTAAAAATGACATTTGTAATGATCGACGAGGCTTTCAAAATAACGCGACAATATATTCTGTTTTCCCTTTCTCAATGAGCTTCAAAATGCACTGCCAATCGGCGGGCGTAATAATACACGGAGCGTGTTCACACGTGCGTTCCGCTGAGACGATACATTCCTAATTTCAAAAGAACATCTCGCAATAATCCTGCATAGTTGCGTAAGGAGCGAGTCAGTCGAACACTCTGCAAACTCTCGCGGCCCGACGACTCTCGCGATAACCTCCGGTTGATTGGCAGTTAAGACAACGACAGGCGCATCATAATAGACCAATTACGTGCTAATTTACCAATTTCTATTCTTCCGCGTAGGGACGGAGTCCACGAATGTTGTACTTCGATCTCACGGTCCCCTGGCATCGTAGTTGATATAGCCCAAGCATGCGAAAACCTTATCGAAATAGTATGAGTGACTGACGGTGAAATGTTGTGCTAGTTCCCGCCCTCCCGGGAGACCCCGGATGTGCCATCGTTGCCATTTGTGTTCGGAAAGATCCGTCTTCGGAACACACATCTCACCTCGTGACGTACATGGTTGTTTGTTTTTCCGGAGAGTCCCGACCGAAGAGAGCATCGGATCCGACATGGGGGACGTAGTAAAATAAATATCGGACAGGGAGAAAAGATCTTGATCTCCTTCAGAGTCGATCATGACCCTTCGACGCGTACTTGTTTGTCTGTGTTGATTACCACGCCCGGCCCCAAGTTTGGCATTGGGTTTTTAGCACAGACAAAGTTGCGCCGCTTGATAGTATAAAGGAACGGCGCTGTTCGATAATATGAAAACAGAAAATATACATAGAAAATGCATGTATCATAAATCCTTTAAAATCCGTATGTTTTCAGAAACAATGCAGCTTCTTTAATAAAATTATATCCTGTGTTGGTATATTGTCCTTATTGTTAGAAATAATAATACTAATAATACTAATAATAATAATAATAATAATAATAATAATAATAATAAATAATAATAATAACAATAATTTTAAAAGATTTAGTAAAAATAAACTAATTATAGCGTTAAAATTGTTATCACTTCCATTTCCCAATGTTTTTGTGGAATGGGGTGGGGGGTGGGGGGTGGTGGTGATCGCGGGGTAGTGTGAAGCACTGGAAAATGGTCCCTATATTAAAGAATCGCCTATTGATCGATTAATTCAGTTAAGGAATCGCGTATGCTAGTAATACAGCGAGGAGCAGAATTCCACAGGACTGTAATATGGCCCAGTACACTGTTATACAAGGAAACAAAGCTAACCATTATAATGTGTAATATATCTGTTTCCTATTCCTACGCGCGTTTATTTGACCTCTGGCTTGTTGCAGTAAGACGATACTAAACGTGTCTTTCTCGTGACTAGACCACTAAGCGAAACGAAACTAGAAACCGGACGAGACCTTGCTTGTCGTTGAGAACGCTAGTACGTTTTATATTTATGTTGTCGGTCAGTTTCTAGAATATTACTTGCTGATAGGGGACTAGTACCATCCACGTCAAGAGAGCAGTATAATTTAATATTCAAAACAAATTGGTCGTGAAACGATATTCAACGGACAATAACAAGTGAAAGTGAAAAGTGGACGTCCTTTATTAATTGATGAAGTCAGTTGACGCGTCATAGCAATGACATCGTGTATAACGCATAATGCGACTACACATTTCTGCTATATGATATATACATGGCTTTAAATTACGTCCCTGTATCAGTGGGAGACAACGTTGATTGGTTGCGAGCTGACCTACGCGTAAAGAAAACAGGTTTTCCCACTGTGCGGCGCTACAGCCGTTCCAAAGTCGGATACCGAACAACCCCTTCGTAATGCCACACGGGTACCATATTGCAGGCGGGTATGATATCCCATGTGTTGCACACGACGTAGCAATGACATATCAAGATATAGTTGTCCTTCAGTATCGGTTATCTGATAACTTATCTCCCTTGACTTGTTTTGTTGGCACGCTTCCCTAGGGAAACTGACCTGTTTTGTTTAAAATATCTTTAAATTGGAGATACCAAATCACAATTATAAGCATTCGAGTAGAATAGCATATTACAGGCATTTGAACAATATTTTCATAATTATTTTCAAAAAATTGCTACCGTCATTAGTCAGCATAAAATTAACACCGTAGTGATAAGATTTCTGACCACCCACGGCGGAAAAGTCAGAAATTTCCGGATTTTTACTCAACCAATCACCAATTAAGTTAGCAAACACATGATTATGTCTTCATGTTTCAATCAATTACATTAATCCAGTAATTTGTCTTAATTTGGTACCGTCATTTTAATGCAAAAGCTAAAAAGTATCACCCGGTGTTGATGCAAAAGTGAGTCCCCGGATGCATTTAAGTCCAGATAACAAAATATTTCTAAGTACTAGATGGCAAACGCCTCATTTATACGTGCACAGCGTTTTACTATAAATGTCTTTTACTTCTCACATTTAGAACTGATTTAATGTTTAAAATTAATGAATTATTTTGATTCTTAATATTAATTATTAAAATTACATAATGGCAGCGCGGGTTTAATTGTTGTCATTATGAATGTCACTATTACAACAATATGACGTTTGAATTTCTGGCCTTCGGCCTATGCATATGGCTGACGCAACCAAATTTACCGTGAAATGCTTCGCACATAATAAAAATGTCATTTAGCGTGAGTTACTGTCTTCACCAGCTGATAGTAGTAGGAAATTCAAAGTTACCGTCGATTCTTAAATGGGTACCACCTGCGTCACGTGATTTAGGCCAATGAACATGCGTTTTAAAATAAAAGGAATTTAGAGAAGTCTATATAGGTCACAACATTGCCGACATAAACCAGATGAAAACACTGTTTAGTGTTTATTGCTGAACCTTTCTCAAGACCTTTGTTTTATTTTAATTACAAACTTTAATTTAATTACTCCAAAGGCTACTTTAAAACTTCAAAAGAAATTAATACCACAATTGCATTTCTTTTGCAGCGGTGTGGTTTTTATATTATTTTCAGTGGTGTGATTTTTAAACATCATTTAGAGAGGGTGGTGGTGGTGGGAGTGGGAGAGGGTGGTGGGTGTTGAGAGAGCCGGGTAAACATCACCCCACCCCAGTCCTTATCAACGCAGCGTAGCTTAGTATCACAGTTATAACATTGAAAATACATCCGGCCCCGAGATTACGAAGTTCATAGTACGATTTCATGGTTAATCTCACATTTTATATTGCGATTCGTGAACAAAACTTTCAGTTGAAAATGATATTCCACTAAAAAACTAGTTTCGTAACCTCGTGACCTGGTGTTTCACAATCCATGGACTTCATCCCTCAACATCTATGGCTATACTGAAATCATATCGTTTCTTTGCCAGTTGACAACCGTTGTCGGAGTGAAAATGCAATAGGATTCCTATCATATCGGCAATAATGACACCCATTAATTCAATCAGTGTTACACCCATCGAGTAATTCAACGTTACACTCATCAAATATTTCACAATCTACGAATTACTTCCTCCAATATTAAAAAAATAATCCAAATCGACCGGGATCTTTGCAACGTCTCATCAGGGAATTATTTCCGGCATGTTGTTTTAAAAGTTAATTTTTTATTTTTTAAACTTTGGATTCAAGCTGAATTTAGTGGTTCTATTGCTAAATATTGTCAGCCTCGCGTCAACTGAAGAGAAGGTATACAAGAGCGAGAAAAATGCGGAACATATTTTCGATCTGCTGGGAATGGAGAAAATGGGCGACAATAGGTCCACATCATATCAGTAACGTCTCCTTTGATTAATGTGCCAGACTCAACTTATAAAGCATGTTTAAAGCCTGCATACATTATTTTTACCCTGGTCAATGGATCAGTATGCCCTCATTTTCCTTATCAACGCCCTGGGGATTACTAGTATACAACCCAAAGCACCCTACATATGCCTGTCAATATGCATGAACTGTGATCTGTTTAAATGCAATGCAGATATTTATAATCATCGTCGGGAGGTCCACCAGGCTCTGTAATTGTACCCTCAATTCCGTTCTCTCATCAAGTCAACCTCCCCCGCATTAATATTTGCATAACAAATGATGGGCCGAATATTTCGGCAGGACTTATTTGCAGTCACACAGAGTTCTTACCGACAGAACAAATAGAGCTATTACGTTACTGTGCATATTCACTGCATGCTCGTATCTATGGATGTCATTGATAGTGCTATACCCATGTATGACACCGTTCACATGTATTTAGCAAAGCCCCAACATGTTGTGACAGCGAGTACGGATTTAACGGAAACAAGTGGGGATAACTCTAATTCAGATGGCGCATGACTCCTGTCTGTCCAACTTTCGCTTAACGTTTTCTAGTGCTATTTGCAACACGCACACGAAGCGCACCCTTGTCCAAGATATTTATGTATTTTATTTGTTCATGTATCACTCCTTATGTACTGATAGTAAAACAATAAAGAACGCATGGTTTTCTGAGCGGTTGTAGACTATAGCATCCCCAATAGCATTACAATGCCCAAATTCAACAGTAATCTTTCTTTGTGCGTGAAGAACATAATACAACCAATACATTGCCCGTGTATCAACACGTGCTTTTTATTGAAGGCACATTTGAAACTGTTATTGTAAGAAATAATCGTGAAACAATACCTACTTTAGGTAAAAAATTTATAGGATATTATTGGTATGATTTCAACATGGACACCAATATCATTAAGTTGCTGTACATTTCAACAAGTCAAAAACTGTGATCCAATAACTTGGATCAATAAGTCTCTATAAGAAGGGAAGGATGTAATATTTAGTCCTCGATAAACGTTGAGAACTTTTATCCGCAGCGTTCTAACATGTGCAGTCGTTGTTGAAAAACATAGGGGACACACCTGCTACACACAATTGTTTTCAGATTTATGTTAATTATATCATTGGTATTACGAATAAACACTACCATGTGAAAAATCCTGTTTACTAAAAAACAATACGTTCCCTTATTTTCTTCTTTCGGTATATTTCCTGTCTTACTCACGACGGGAGAAAAATAAAGTTCAGTTTTATTCGGTACTGACAAAATGTAATTAGAAATCACATCTAGAGACACTAATTAAGAAATTCTCAGAATAAAATGTAATAAAGCTACTTATTAACCGCGAAGCCATTCAGAGACACCAACACCTACTTGCGGTATGCAACACCTCAGCTAAGGAACATTTAATTTTATCAGAAAGACAGGTCTAGGATTACTCAGACTAAAAATTACCCGGAATTAATTCGACCAGACAAGGTCGAGCAAGGGCTATGCGTTTAGTTCTGATAATGTCCAATTTACATTGATAAATGTCACGTATTTATGTAGCTGTAACTGACTGCACATCGGAATGTCAAAAGAGTTTACCAGGAAAAAAACCTCAATCGATATAAAGAGTATAACCAGCTGTTAACGTATTATGCATAACGGTCAAGACAGTCTGTGGAACATTCTATAGTGCAATTTAGATACACAATATTGCATATTGTAGAGTTGTCATTAACTATCTTCTGCATACGTACCGTTAAAAGAACATGACTGTTCTGGACAATGTACAACATAACGTATACTGTATGCTCAATCCTGGCACCCCAAAGGTACGTATTCCGCTCACTCTATATGCCTTACACCCTGTCACACATCTAGAGAGAAACCTGCGCAAACAGTCCATAGGAGCTATTAATAGAACAATGATTTCTGTTTCATTGGATAGATTTTTATGGCGATTTCATCGGGACAATGATTTCATTGGTTAGATGTTTGCGCACGTTTCCCCCTAGACGTGTGCCAGGGTGTACGGCATGGAGAGTGAGCGGAATAAGTACCCCTGGGGTGCGAGGATGAAGCATGGCTAGGAAGTCTTGGTTATATTCTCATTATGTATTATTGGGTAATATTTACTACTCATTAGATAACGACTACCTCATACTGATGAAAAATTCAATTCTTGCTATCAGGACGTCGAACATCGACACAATTTTAATTGAGTTGTGTTTTGTATTGTGTCTTGTCTTTTGACATATTCGTCTTAACCAATGGAGCTGTGTGTGTATATATGTATAGTAGGCCCTATTCATTATATGAATTGTTAAACATAAATTTAAAAGTTCGTATAATTGTTGTTAATATATTATTTTTTATTTTATTCGATATATATCTGTGCAAATGGTTCCTGTAAATATGTCTTTAAAATATTGTGGAAAAAAATATATGTATCTTCCATTCTGGTAATAAAGAATCCATTTCGGATAATATTATTGGTTTTTTTTTTTCTCTCATCTTTGTTACGTAAAAAGAAATGTTATTTATAGTATTGGAAATCAGTGATTGTATCAACTTTTTATAACGATAATTCATCTTAATTAAGATGAATAAACATTACAAGATCTTAAAGAGATTCCCCATGTCCGTTTATTTTGTTGACATGGCAACACGTGCAAGAAGATGATGCTGACTTAACGCCGACTAATAATTCTCCCTATTTAAATTTTAATAGGCCTACGTGGATTTGGATTGGTCTATATTATTCGACGTATCAACAACATCCGAGGACATTATCATCTTACTATCTCTCCAAGGGCAAACACACCACCGGTATCATCTTCAGTGAATACAATCCAGGGACCGTTTCACAGAACAACCTTAGCGCTACGAGAGTCGTAACTTCTCCTACGTTGGCACGTAACTATACGATCGATCGATGGAATAGGGACCTGGGTATCGTTTCTCGAAGCTCTCGTATCCACTCGTGCACGATCGCCAGAAAATAGATCGCTACCAGACTACTTATGGTTTCGTAGTAGATACGAGAGCTTCGAGAAACGATGTCCTCGAATCAGTGTGAATATCCACGTTTAAACGTCATCGCACTGTCTTCAGAGCGGCCATCCAGATAAAGGCTGGTACTGCCATGAACCAAGGACGACAACTGCAGAGACGACGGATCCTGTCGATTATATTCACGAAAGAAATGAGTTCCAAGACACGTTGTAAAGCTAATCACTTACAATTCAAAACATTAATCTGTCAGGTACCCGTGGAAGGTTTGAACTCGTGGTCTCCGGAATATTCTACGAATTGCGACAATGCTAATACCATCCGCCCAGGATCTGCGCCGGGGTGGTGTATGCATTCATCGGATTTAACACGTAATGCAATATTTCTAGACGTGCGTGTATAAATGTATTGTCAGTGTGAATAAAATAATATGTAGGCTATAGTGTACAAATATCATTTAGTTTCAAGATGTCCTTGCGAATGTTTATAAAGAAAATGTGAGTGGTGTTGCTGAAACAATATTTATGATTTTACATATAGGCCTATATGGCAGGAAATGTCAATGATTCTATGCATACTTCAAAGACCTTTAAAGGCATAGGGGCCTACAATTACCGTTTGTTGACATAATGTGGTTATCGTCAATCGTGTTTTACCTGAAAGTATATATGAAAGTCTCTGTTAGGTATTAAAGGTATACGATCACAGATTTCAATGAGCGCGTACCGCTATATTTGGATAATAAATGTAAATTACATTAATTTGAGATACTTATATCACTAAAATCCCTTTCGTTGATCCACATTCGGGGAGAGGTTTGTGGTGGTTGGGATTCGACCACGCCGTTAGATGTTCCAAAGGCAAGATAATATCAGAGCTACCTTTTTCTTTTCATATAAATATTATATTTATTATATTTATTATATTTATTATATTTATTATATTTATTATATTTATTATATTTATTTATTTATTATATTTATTTTTATATAACGGTATGCAGTGTTGGGGAATACGTAGACAAAGTAGCTTCGTCTCCATAATGCTTCTGCTATCCGCTATATGGACGACTAATAATTCTCCCTATTTAAATTTTAATAGGCCTACGTCGATATAGCGTAATGCATATGGAGCGATAGACGTCTGGATTTCTGGACTAGGGAATACGTACATAAGTAAATAACAACTTTTGGGTAGATAAATCAAACGTAAGTAGTTTCAGATGGAAATTTGTGTGTTTATTTTTGCTATAATAGGGCGACATTCTGTGATTTTATGCTTTTTAATATCGCGAGATAAAAAAAAATAATTAATAAATAAAATATTGAAAACAAGTGAACATGCGGAAAATGTGGCTTGTTGCCCGATATACCTTTACAGATAAATAAAATGTACATACTTTCAGGTAAAATACGATTAATCACGAAACCGTGATATGTAGTACCATAGGACTTTGAATAATTATAATAAAATAGTATACCATCTATCTGTAGTAATATTACTATGTAGATGGTATACTATTTTATTATAATTATTAATTATTCAAAGTCCTGTGGTAGTACGTACGGTACATCATAGATTATTATAGATTATAAGGGTACATGCAACTGTATAAATATATAGCGGTAGAGCCGAACACATATTCTGAATTACTTCCCCTACGTTATTTACCAAAGGGGAACAACTCGATATATTGTTATGTCGTTCAATGGCTGACGTCAAAAGACGGAACTATCGACAGATCGTATTTCTTCCCTCATCAGAGTTGTGTTTCAATACAAAGAGTAAGACTTACGGTAAAATCATTCGTTTGAAGCTAATGTTCATAACTGTATACAGATTTGTTCACGTACAAAGCATAAACAAATAGATTGCTTTACTCTTTCAAGAGGTCGGCATAGACTAAAATTTAGTAAAAATCCAGCGTTGCCAGTTTTCGCCACCGTAAGCAACATTGTCTAAATAATGGTGAGAATAACATTCATTTCCTATTATATCACTTGTTTTGGTGGTAAAACAACTATCATTGATCAAAATTCCAAGTAAATTCCTAAACATTGCAATGCTAACGCGATGTGGCGTTTTCTTCTTGAACGTGAATGACGTCATCTATTTTCAGCGATCGCGTATAAATAAATGAACAGTGATCTACAGTGATCGAAATAGAGGGTCTCCTGGGGGTCATTTTAAACTCTGCAATGTTAAAGGTATCTGTGTGATCCCATGAAAATTGCAGATTTTACTACTATAACATTGGGCCTAGGGAAAATGACCCCGTGATTATTTGTTTGAATTTCGAACACTGGAATGTGTGGGTGGTTTAACATGCCATAATGTTGAAGAGATTTATTAGAGTCGATCCTTGCTATTCTGTACACCTTTTAGTGCGGTATGAGGTGTCATAAAAATAGCTCCCGTAGGATTTGTGTGCTAAAATTGATTTTTCTTCACTTTTGAGT
>JAULBP010100470.1:0-10967 GCA_032355345.1 Lepetodrilus pustulosus
GAGGGGGACGTTTTATTCTTATTGACCATGCATACAATTTGCATATATACATGAAACAGTCCTGGGGGATATCCCATAAAAGCGCTCGCCACGACACCTCAAGCATTAATGTCTACAGAGAGGAGTCGTTCCACATGATATATGCAGAGATAAACCACAATGGCGCTATCCGACGCTGACAAGAAACTGTTTAGAGTCTTTATAGTACATCAGGAAAGCTTTTCATTTTGTAAGCCAATGATGAAAAACACAAGATGGCTGGCCGGTCCCAGTTTTATGCCGAGAGTTGGTCGGTCGCGAGTGGAGACCGGTTTAGAAGGAAAAAAAAGGTTTCTACCTGCTGTTGTGATTGAACGTTACTGCAAATTTAGTCCATTGCGAAAATTGTCAAATGAAGATTTACGAGCAGTCATGTCCGATAGCTTAAAATGAAGAGCACTGTTTGACTTCAGCTGCTGTTTCTATTTGTATAGATTTGCTGTTTTGAGCATAAAATTACAATAGGGCGCTATAGTTACTTACTGACATATTTGCATGTTCTTTGTTTGGAGATTTGATGCTCCTGTGCAAATCCAATTTCCACGAAATTCCAGACATAGTAATTTAACTTTAATTTTGAAAATTAAGTAGAATTTTATAATGTAATAAAATTGATGCTGTCTGATGTCAGATGTGCCCAGATTCAACAAGGGTAGATCGTGAATGAAATTAATACAAATGCTCAGATATTTGTGTTCGCAATATTACACTTGTACCACATCCACTTCAAAAGTCATGGTATTATGTTATCATTATTCCAAATGAGTTTCAGAACCATGAAAACAGAGCTTTTGTTTCCTCTTTTGTATAAAGTATAAATTACAAGTCTAATAGGTAGAGGAATTTATGTGAAGACATCTTTGATAATGTAAGATACATTTTATATAATACATAAAAACAGGTATAGGTCTAACATAATCTCCTTAATTATTCCATATAAAAAAAAACCAATAGATTTTCATTAAAGTATATTTTTTTTTATGTTATGAATTTTGTTTGATTTATTAATATTAATCATCTCCCTGCTGAATTATGCAAAAACAGCTATTTAGGGCATCTATGGTTGCCTGCAGCAGGGAGAAGGTTAAGTGTACAGCATCTCTGTGTTGCTTGCATGGTGACAACAGTAATAATAACAGTCTCTTACTAAGCCTTAATTGCAACAGTGATGTAGACTATGCTGTTATAGGATGTAATTAAGTAGCAAGACAAGATGTTGACATGACAACTTGGTAATGACAACAGCAGTAGATATAGATCACTCCTACTGACGAGAATATACCTATGCGTATCGGCTTTCAATCAGCAAATGTCAGGTGATCTCTCCACTTCAAAGTATTGGCATTATATATTAATCTCTGGCTAGTTTGCGTGGTGTCGACAATAGTAATAGTCTATTTATATATATAGCACAATACAGATGCATTTATTAAATAGCTCAATATGACTGCATAGAGTCAACAATACATTGCATTCATTAAATAGTTATCTATGTTAAATAGGTAGTTATGTAATTAGAGAAATGTACAGATAGAATGATGGATGGATGGATAGATAGATGTAGATAGGGATTCGATAGATAGGCAGACAGATATCAAGACATTTGGTTGAAAGACGTAATGTATGTTTTTATATCAATAAAGGATGAGGGTGATCAGTCTTATTAAAAACATATGCATAATTTTAGTACTGAGAATGAGAATATGCCTTATGTAAAGGATGTTGTGTACTGTATATAGTTATTGCATGTAAGGCCACTGGCCCATATACAGTAATACATGTGTATATGGGTCAGTGGCCTTACATGCAATAAAGAATTGATAGTATATAGAGTTATTATTATTTTTATTGTTATTATTATTATTATTGTTATCAGTGTTATTACTGTTATCATTGTTGTTAGCACTAGTGCCATAATGTTTGTATAATGATGATGATCATCATCATTATCGTTATCATTATCAAAAATGTTTTAATTTTTTTTTAGAATTTGATTTATTGCGAGTAATATTATTAGGAAAATATACAATGCAAACAAATTGTTTTACCCACCAGAATGGAACTCCCATACACAGCTGTAGCCGTGGTTCCCAAATTCTTGCAATTAACATGACATACCGGTAGTATGATAAGATAATTATTGACATGTCAGTTTACAAAATTTGTCATTCACATGCACATACATGTACACGTTCTGCCTTGAAATTAAGGTTTTCAAGGCTGACTATGAATCATCTCACCTGGCAGTAATTAGCTAAGAGACCATCTGCTCTTGTTCAGGATAGATTTCATGATGGAACACATACAAATATTGTATGTAAAATTCATCATGCCGATAGCTGATTAGCCTCAAGCCTGACAGCTGTACATTGCATGAAATATACGTCCTGTCTATTGTCAATATCTTCAAGTAATGTCCGTCAAGAAACACTGCAATATGATTACATGCCGCTCAATGATATTCTACTTTGTAGAGGTTTTGTAGACATACCGGATACGTTTTTACGTATTGCATCCATATGTCTATAATTGGATGGTCTGTTATTATGGAGTATGGTTTGGAAACTATTTAGTGGTATGATCAACTTTGCATAAGTCAAAATGCCAAACTTTGGTTATTACTTATTTTGTTGCAACTTAGCCTAGACAAAAATGAGTCATTCTTTTATGATTGTTTTTACTATTTCTCGAATTTTGCCTGATTACACCTATTGTGTGGCCCAGTGGCAATGATGAACAACATTTTGACAATTATGTGCAAATTCACTCACAATGTCTTATTATTCTTTGGATTCATAATAAAATGATAAGTACACAGGGGAATGAACATGTCAGTCTATACATATTATATTTAGAACAAAAAGATGTTGAAATAATTCAAACAGAGGACTGTTGTCATTGACAATATTGCATTGTATACGGTACAGTCATCTTTGTAGAATAATTTTAGTTTTTTTTCCTAGTTTATTGATATTGTAAAAAGAGTATTAGTATTTTTTTAATGTAATATTTCATGCTAAGATGATCTTGGCGCTTTAAGAAACTTTTTGAAAGTTTATCATTTTTTTTTTCTTTCAAATAAGTGATTGAATTTTACAGTGGGTAAGCAAATTATTTTTGATGTTTCTGATTGAGTGTCTATTACGTAACATGTGTGAGCACTTCAGAGTAGTAAAAAATGTGTTACATGTGTGGTGATTTTCAGGACGAGACAAAAAAGACAAAACAAAGTGCTTGAGCAATTGTATAAAGTGAGCATGATAAATGACTGTGTGATTTGGTTTATGACCACAATCATTCTGGCGGAATGCACAGATTCAATTTCATATAAGTGCTCAAAGATTCACATGGAACAATGGTGGCACAACACTTCGAATTCTTGAGATCAAAACTACGAGAAAACGGACCAAAGTGTCAAAGAGTTAGTAAATATTTGTCAGACATCTGAAATATTAATTAGATAACATGTTACTTGAAAAGATCAAAAGAAGCAAAACACATCCAGAAAAAAATAGTCAGATTCTTGTATTATGGTGGAAAAATCAATGTTAATTTGTATCGCGCTTTTTTTGTTGTTGTCATAGATGACATCAAATATCATGGACATTGCATAAATGAATATTGACTTTGTAATTCGTCAGCGTTTCCTGTACAATGGTTCTTTTGATATAGAATGTGATGATTAATACTTTTCACTAATTTAGTATAGAAAATACATTGATCAATATTGTTTATGAACATCAGTCATGTTGTAATGTATTACACTCAGTGTAGCCTATGTAACAAACTGATAATCAAGTACTGTACATACACATTACTTATTGAGTGAATTCAATATCTGAAAATAACACAATTCATAGAAATTTTTGCTCATATTCTCTATTTCCTTTTTGCTCATATGCTCTATTTCCTTTTTGCTCATTTGCTCTATTTCTTTTTAGCCAACGGTTTATTTGGCTCTCTGCCTAGCTATAAATGATACAATGTGTTATGATACCGTTACTTACATTATGAGTCTAAGTAACTGATTAAAATAATATGGTTAATTCAAGGTAATCAAAACTTCTTTCAGGGTGGTCGGAAATCTCATGATCCATGAGAGGCATTCAGTGAGAAACAAATTCCTCTCGTGAAATATGCGTACCAAGTGGTAGATATGCTTCTGTGAGTTTCAGAAGAGGCAGAAAAGCTATTTATTTTGTTCAGTATATCTGGAGATGCTTATTTCTCCATCAATTTAAGCTATTTTTATTTTTTTTATTACTGTCGGTGTTCAGGAAGAGGCAGTAGAACCACTCAGAACTAGCAGTGTTGTGGAGAATATCAGACATTAAATTAATCAAATTACAGGTTTCTACTTTATTTTGGTGCTTCTTGGTGGGTTTATGTTTGTAAGGTATGAGTCCATGTCAAAATGTTGATAGACCAGGTACCTCAGCAATGGTGATATTGCAAGATTAATATTAAAAAATAACACACACCAAATTTTGGACATGTTTTGTCTACTCAATTGTACAGGAATCTTCGTACACATTATTTTTATATGTTTTTAACAACATGTTATTCTTAAAGAGGCAAGAGTTACTTCTTTTGTATGTTTTAAATATCAATAATGTACATCTATTTAAATCAATTTTTACTTGAGCTATAAAATCTTCCAGTAATATTTAAAATGAAAATATTAAAATAATAAAATTCCAATTTTAGAAGTGACCCTGATATTATGAAACTTTTTGAGTACAATTTAATCTTCAAACTCAAATTTTATATTGGGATTTGTGAACAAAATCTTGAGTAGAGCGTGAGTCCATACTCAAAAATGTTTCTGATTGTGATGAATATGTTGTTATTAAATCAAATATGGCTTGACTTTCTCCATGTTAGATTAACTTTCCGTCTTGTGAAGGCAATCATAGATGCCCAGCAGAACAGGAACTGTGATTGCAGGGAGAAGATTTAATAGAAAGCATTGCTCTGTGTGTCATGCTCTGTTGTCTCCACCACAACAATCAGTTGATAACAGAATTACTCTTCCTGGGGGATCCAATACAAGTAGTATTGTATAGAACAGCTTCATGGCCACACAGCGAAATGTTTGCATCCGATTTATCAAAAATGTAAATGGTTATCAGTTTGAAACACACAGACTAAAAGTTAATTGTGTGTGTAATGAAATAATCTGATCCAGACAGCTTATTTGTTGAAATATGAATCCGATATCAAGCGGAGTGTGAGCGCAATTGACATGCGTGTGTATATTTCGCTATGTCCAGGCAGTGAAATGTTTATTCTGATTTATAAAAAATGTAAATGGTTATCAGATTAAAGCTCACAAACAGACTAAAAGTTAATTGTGTGTGTAATGAAAAAAATGTGATCCCGACAGCTTACTTGTTGAAATGCGAATCCGATATGAAGCGGAGTGTGAACGTAATTGACATGCGTGTGTATATTTCGCTATAGACACATTCCGCCAACACAGTTCTAGTACTGGTCAAGTTGCCGTATTGTTAAATCCCATTTCCGACAGGAAAACTCAAACATTTTCCACGCTATCTGGTCCGTCCTCTATGCGTCCTATCCACGTCCTCTCCATATTCCCTCCACATCCTGCAGTTAATAGAATCACGGACGGTTTGTTTACTTTCAGACAGCTTCGATCCTGGCCGAGTATATTGCTTGGTGAACAAGCAGCCTGATCAGATTTTGTTTTCATTACTCATGTAACTGTATATGGCTGAATAACGGAGTAGGAAGCGACATGTGTAGATTTACTTCCACTAGGTTTCTAGCCTTCTAATAGATTTCACCAGAGAAGGTGGTGCAGTTTATTTTTTCAAACGCAGGTTTTCAGCAAATTCACAAGTCTTTGAAATATAGAAGTCACATGCATATAGTATTAGAGTGCCTTGAGGTTAGAAAGTTTCTTTTTGGTACAATTTCATGCTTGAAGCTTTTTTCATAAATCCCCATGCAAAATTTGAGTCGTGCATGAAATCATACTCAAAAAAGTTTCTTAACCTCAGGTCTAAGGCTCCATTTCATGAAAGTCTGATATTCATTATGATATCCATTTTGAGAACACTGCACTCTGGTACCTGCCGGTCTCGCTGATAGATACCACGGCTAATTGTAGTCTCGTATTGGATATGAGAGCTTTTTGAAAGGAGCATGAGTGTTTTACATCCCAAATTTGATTTCTTATCATACTGTATTTTTTATTTTATTTTTTTAATATATAAATTGGCTTACTCTTTGATCAAACTTTCCTATAGTTCATGGCCAGGAATAGTATTAGCTCTAACTGAAGAATTTAATCACTGCAATCAGATCTACTT
Organism: Lepetodrilus pustulosus; assembly: GCA_032355345.1. Taxonomy (NCBI): domain Eukaryota; kingdom Metazoa; phylum Mollusca; class Gastropoda; order Lepetellida; family Lepetodrilidae; genus Lepetodrilus; species Lepetodrilus pustulosus. The sequence continues at coordinate 6,378 of JAULBP010100470.1, forward strand.
TAGTTAAATATTGGATTTGGTTTTGAGACCCAACTTTTTGAAAGGAATCGAATTAACTCGAGTAAAATCAAGTGAAATAATTAAGTAAGTTTTGCTTGCTGAATTTGGTTACTTTGCAGAAATAATTCAATATGTCGTATGGCATGGAAGCTGATATTTAACTCTATTCAAGGATAAAGGTTAGGTTAATTTAAGAACAAGTTTTTAAAATGGATTTGACGAATGTGTACAATTCATTCAAGAATGTGTTTTTTGGGGGGCATTCTTATCATCTGATGTCTCTGAGAAACATCTTTTTGTTGTTTAGCTTTGTTCGAATTAATACATGTCAATTTGGCTCCAAGTTTGTTTATAACCATTGCAGTTATGTCAGATGTATTTATCAAACAATACTTTTTAAAAAATCCATTAAAAGAGATGTTGTAAATGGATAGGTGTATTTATCTTAGGAGTGTGTGTTGTTGTATCCTAACAAGAAAGTTCAGTTAATGTGCGTTATGGCATGATTGAAGTGAACAGTTTAATTTTTTAAATGCACAAGCATGTTTCAATTAATGTTTGTAACTTTTGTTACATCTCACAGACTTAACATCAGTAAAACCAGTCAAGTTGGAGTATCTTCATCCTGCATCCGCTGAAAATCCAATAGATTAGATCCTAGTAAAATGCAATAAATTTCTCCCAGACATTTACAATAATCTTAATCACTCTCAAACATGCATTGTAAAAAGGAACAATTAAACTGCAATCCACGACACACATGCACACAAAAAAATTGCATCTTACAGAAAATTATTGTCAGTGTCTCTTTAAGAGCGAAAACCGACTAGCATGCAAATCTAATCCTTCATGTCATAACACTACTGAGACTTGTCCGAGAATTAGCCAGGATTTGCATCTTCTTCTCGTGTTTGCCAATTGCCTCTCTTTGGTGGGCCGCGACAAGACCGCTCTATCAGTTTGCGGATACTTAAAGGTGAAAGCTCTTATGTCTTAATTGATGTCAATAACCGTTGATGAATGTGAATTTGGAGGCATGTCGTGCCATCTTTCACGGTCTCCATAGCTTCCTGCCAGAGTGTGATTGCCGGCAAGGACCTATATATTGGCGCTGTCTGTTTCCAAATGGGATTAACTTGACCGTGTACATTTATTCACGTTAGCTGCTGTGCGAACCTCTGGTAATGAAAGCAAAAAAAAATATATTCTTTTCATTTTGTTGCAATTGTTATCAAGGACGACTAAAGATTTTCAAGACAATTCTAAAAAGATGGCACACTATATAGTTTATTTAATGTAATTTATTTATTTTATTATAAATGCATTTTTTTTTAGGTGTATATTTATGTTGAAAGATTGTATAATTCAAAGATATCAAGAGTGGTAAAGATGAAATCTAACAATCAGTATCTTTTTCTTTCAATTCAAGCAGTGATATACTATGTTAGACAATGATACATGTTATAACCACCACCTCTACACATGCACACGCACGCACACAAACTTCACTCGCATAAAACAGCAAAAACATAGACTGGGCACACTAAATCTTAATGGAGTAGCATCGAAAAGGTAATGCGTGACGACAGTCGTCAGTTTTAGTACATCACCGACACAGTGGGTACCACCCCATCTAACCACCGGAATCCATTCCTACTCACAGTGCAAACTGTGATCTGGGGCATTATCTAGAAACTTTCTGACCATCTTTCATTAGTAACAGGTGATTAAGATATCGGACCCCTACTAGCTAAATATGTTCATGGGAGTCTGGCAAGAATTAGGACAGACTAACGTAGTCTCAGGTGGAAGTAAGTCATTTGTAAACACATTATTCTGATTGGTGCTATATTTACGTGAAAGAAAATGCTAAATTACACCCCGAAGTAAAGCTCTTTTCTTGCTGTATTTGGTTGCAAATAGAGTCTGTAATGAAAGATTATTTTACCATCATCAAAACAAAAAGTCAAACCCTCCTCTCTGCTTGGGAATCAGTGTAACATTTGCGGATGACATTATCATGATTGTACATCAATTGAATCAACCTTGATTCATCTGAATCGGCTAGGCTGGTAAGACTCTGAGACTGCTTAGAACACTAGACTGTCAGACTGCCTTGAACTATGAGACTGCTTATATTACAAGACTGTCTTTGTTGATGAAACTGTTTAGAATATGAAACTGCCTAGACTATTATACTACAAGACTTCTTATACTAAGAGACTGCAAAATTTCTTGCCCTACAAGACTGCCTTAGACAATGACATCTTAAATTCCAATACTACCAGAATCCCTTAGACTATTATACTGCAAGACTTCTTATACTACCGGTAAGTGACTGCCAAATATCTTACCATACAATACTACAAGACTGCCTTAGACAATGATTTCTTAAATTCCAATACTACCAGACTCCCTTAGACTATTATACTACAAGACTTCTTATACTAAGAGACTGCACAATTTCTTACCTTCCAATACTACAAGACTGCCTTAGACTACGAGACTACTTGTACTACAGGACTGCTTAGACAATGATTTCTTAAATTCCAATACTATAACACTGCCTAGACTACAAGACTGTGTGTACTACAAGACTGCCTAGACTATGATACTGCTTGTACTGCCTTAGACTACAAGACTGCTTAGACTAAGAAACTATACAAGCTGGACTACTTACTGTTTACAATACAAGACTGCATGCATGTCTTAAGACTAAGAAAGTGCATAGACTATGAGACTACTAGACTGTTTTGAGACTGTTGAGTCTGCCAGGTCCCAAGTTGTCAGTTTAGACTAAGTGACTACAAGACTACAAAGACTGATATCTGCTTACATAAAGAGACTGCAAGATTGTCTTAGACTAAGAGAGAGCATCGACTCCAAGACTACAAATCTGTTGAGACTGTTGAGACTGCTAGGTTCTGGGCTGTCAGCAGGGTCTTCAGTGACATTTATCAGCTGACAGTCTCCGCCACGTCTCCACCACGTCTCCACCACGTCTCCACCACGTTGCTGCCGGAATCTAGTTACCAATCTCCAGGCTGCAGTCCCCAGGTCTCTGATGCGCCAATTTGTCGTACTGCCAGGTGCCGTACCATCAGCTGGGAGAAATCGCATGTTGATTTGATCCAATGATATTAAGGCTGCGTCAAGAGTAGGTGGACCGTGTGGAAGACTTGTGATGAGTTGTTATTGTATATATGATGCATACATATAGATATTGGTGGGTTAGCTGTATGATGGTAAAGGGAATAGAATTGGTATGTGTGAGAGAGGGGGAGAGAGAGAGAGAGAGAGAGAGAGAGAGAGAGAGAGAGAGAGAGAGAGAGAGAGAGAGAGAGGGTGAGAGAGGGTGAGAGAAGGATTAGAATTGGTATGTGAGAGAGGGAGAGAGAAAGAGAGAGAGATAGAGAGAGACAGTGAGAGAGACTGAGAGAGAGAGAGAGACACACACACACAGAAAGAGAGAGATGGAGAGCCAGCTATTTCACATTAGAGCCTTCCCAGTTTTAAATTGATAACAATCATTTCATTATTGGTCATCTCTGGTCACCTTGTACAGCTAGAAGGTTAAATTAATTCCAGTCTCAATTTATGTATGGTCATGATCACATTTCATGTTTAATATGTTTATTTAGAGAAATAAATATGGAGGAAACCTATAAGAAGTTTGGTACATAATTTAGCATTATTCCATAAACGTATATGTGGTTTATATTAATGACTTGGTTATTTACACTGTTTTATTGATTACCATAAACATTATCCTTTTCTTTCGTAATGATGATGAGCGTATTTATATTGCAACAAATCCACGTTTATAGGCTTGCACATAGCGCTATATATCGCTCTTCAATCTTTGAGGAAAATAGTGACAGTATTTGTAGTAAATTGTATAACTGCGTAAACATAGGTCGTACATTTCTAAGAAGAAATACAGCACAGCTTTGTCTATTTCAAGGAAATGAGATGTTTTCAAGTCCTAGAAAACAATAACCTCTCCCCACCTTTTCGTCTCAACAACCTATAAAACCTGGAGAATTCCATTCTCGGCGGTGTGTTTAGCACACAGTTCTAAGCACATTAACGTTTATTGACAAAACAGTTCCGTATGCACTTTTATGTAAGCATAATCTCATCGCCTTGATGTATCATTAACCCTTGCTATGCCAGATTGATCACAGGCACTGCTGCGTAGAGCATGGGCAGTTGCCACGTGCATGGAGAAGGTTAATGGCATGGTTTACATTGCCGCTCAACGAGGTCACGAAAGATGGGAATCCATTTCCCCAGAAAGCCATTTCCTTGTTCAATTACCGAATTTACCGATCATTAAATCTCAGCCATAGGTATTCATCATTTGGTGGCCGTGGTACATTACTGTGCAACACCGATGCTTTAATTCAATTACGTTTATATCTGTCTGGGGGACGGGTTATCGGGTAGCGAAATAGATGCTGCTGTCGGCGTGGCGACAACCTGCCGGGGAAATGAACGTTGTTTCCATTTTTCCATCACACTCATCCGATGGTGTAGTAATTAGGAAGCAGTGGCCTTGCAAACACACACACACACACACACACACAC
>JAULBP010100481.1:0-10966 GCA_032355345.1 Lepetodrilus pustulosus
TGTGTGTGTGTGTGTGTGTGTGTGTGTGTGTGTGTGTGTGTGTGTGTGTGTGTCTGTGTGTCTGTGTGTGTCTGTGTCTGTGTGTGTGCACGTGCAAGGTCTGACAATAGACATATTCAGGGCATCTTTAGGTAGCACTGTATTTGGTTCACATTAAATGCTCTCAATATGGAACACCTGTGTACATTTGGCAACATTCACCTTACACTCTTTGTAATTTCCTTTTTCTGGTTCAACAGGACAATTATGACATAGATAGTAATCCTAGTTTTGCTAGCAGGCTGACTCGTCCACACACTGGCTGTTGCCCGATGCACAGAACGAGTTGCACATTATTCCTGTCCTGGCAGTTATTATGCTGTGTCGTCTCCCGCGCTGCAGGGTATTGTAGCGGCAACACAGCAGTTTGATGAACGTCTGTTTAAAGATTTTGTTGAACACTGTGTATATGATTGGGTTTAGAGTGCTCGAGACATAGCCCAACCACACAAATGATGTGATAAGTATTGGTTTGAATTCACAGGTCTTGCACAGTGCCATCAGAATGTTCACTAGAAAGAATGGTGCCCAGCATATCACAAAAATCAGAAACACTACACCAAGGACTTTTGTTGCTTTCTGTTCTGTTTTAACTGAAGTGTTATCTTTCCGAATAGAGTCTTTCTTTAGAAGAAGAATGTTTGCAGCCTTGATAGCCACGTGATGCTTCTTCACAAGGTCTCTTAGCTTCTTTGGCTGGTGCCTAGGAATCAGGTTCACTTTACAATAGTCTGCTCTCTCTGGACTCGAGGTGGACAACTCCTGTGCACTTCCATTCCATGTATACTCTGTCCGGTCCTCCATACTCCGTCGTATTTTATAATGTGAATTTGGTGGGCGAAGATGCGTGACAGGGAGCGTTTTCCTCTTTATGAGAGGTTTGTAATGTCCAGAAGATGTCTCAGCCTCTTCCTGTTCACCTGAAGTTATTGGAAAAGATTGAGAGAAACGAAGTTGCTCCTTTCGTGGAATTTCCGCAGATTTCCACCTCCGTCTGCTCGTGGAACGACGCATCATGGGTTGTCCTTCCCTGTCCTGGTTACACAGCTTGGCCTGCTTGTTCAACATGCTCACTGTCAGGGCGTACATGACGATCATGATGATTAGTGGAATAAAAAAAGCAAAGATCGATCCGTAAATCTTAAAGTGATGATTATCTAACACGCACTGATCGTCTATCAGTATGTTCTTCCCATCCATGAACCCTAGAATTGATATAGGACTGGATATAGCGATGGCGATTGTCCACACCAAGGCTATTTTAAATAGTACAATACGTTTGGATTTGTTTTTGGTCCACAATGGGTATCGTATCCCGATGTATCTCTCCAGAGATATGGTGCACAGGTGTAAGATGGAACAGGTACACATGAAGACGTCGGATGTCACGTACAAGTTGCACAGTGTCAGCCCGAAGAGCCACTGCCCTGAAACAGATGAAGGGAGACGAGTTAAAATATTTAAATTGTAATGCATAAATATTTATTGAAAACAGTACCTGCTATCACATAACAAACATTCTATGACAACGTTTCATGTTAGTTAGATAGTATGAATTTTTGTTTTTGTAGTACGATTTCATGCCCAACTGAAAGTTTTGTTTACAAATCCCCATATTAAATTTGAGCTTGAGCATGAAGAAATCAAACTCAATGTTTATTCATCTGGAAGCCTAGTTTAGCATAACAAGACATGTGCAGATCGGTAATATTTATGAAATAATTTTGAAAGTTGTTCCTAACCTCAATTCAAACAACCAACAACTTATTGTATTGGATATAGGTTATCATATTTGGAACACTTAAAAATGGGTTAGATCATGGTATGTTTTCTCTTTATCTTTGGTATTCTTTTAATGAAATTTAAGCCTTGTTTTATGTTAGAAATACCTTCAGTTATGTTAGATGGAATTTGACCAAACTCAGTGTAGTTGTAATGTATGCTATCAGAATTGCTGGGATTTATACTGTGTGATGGAGAAGGGTGCTATCGAATATCGTTCAAATCACTTGAAGGATTTTCTCAGGAAGACATGTATTTTGCTTAATTCACTTTCTCATGCATAGTTCATCTTCCCCATCTTCAGACTTGGTAAAGCCTCTTATCTCAACTAAAGACCTATGCAAGATTTCCATGTTTTAATAGCCTATCCATTAAGCTTAGTTTAACATCAACTCAATTGAGTTACAGTATTTATGAATGCAATACAGATAAAATATATCCTGGCTTTAACTTCCACAGATATCTGTATCTTACTATACTAAAGGTATGTTCTATATTGGTGAAGTGTCACTTTTCTCATAGGCAAATCTTGAAATATGTCTGAAAGAAAGAAGTTTTACTTCAACTCTGAGTCTAATTTCATAGACCACTCCAAACATTTCTCTTCTTAAATGCCACATTTACATTAACTGCACTCTATCGCCAACTCATTTGCTCCATTTCTCCCAAAGTGTTATTAAATTTGGCACAGGGAGTCAGAAAAAAAACGACCATCTTATTATTTGTCTGCAGAGGCTACGAGAATTATGAGATCTTTTGAAGCAAATTGAAAGCAAGAAAGCCGAGTACCCTTCATGTCCGTCCTGTATTGAGCGGATGCAGTTTTAGGATGCAGTAGTGTCAAATTATGATGATTTAGTTCAGGGCTTTTTGCCCTCAAACAAAGCCATGCTGGTCATTCATGTACAAAAACTAGAATTGTAATAATATCCACCAGCAGTTTTATTACTAAAATTAGTTTTCATCCTTTCTTCAATATCAAGAGTGTAATTTTACTCACTTTTATTTCTCCCTTTGCAAGGATCTTTCAACCATATGATCAATTCATAAATTGCAGTATAATTGAATAGTGTGCTTATTGAATACATTTCTTTTTAAAAAAATACTTCCAGAAAAAAGTATTTTTTTCTCCTTCCATTTTCAAGAATAGCCATTTCAATCAATTAAATTGTCCTCAGAGCCAAGAAATGAGGATCAAGTTTGATCATAGAAAAGTTATAAGTCCAATAATGTCTTTTTACCTATGATTGTATTTCTTTCAATGTTACATAGAAGACTAGATGATAATATTTGCGACATCTGAATATATGTCTACTTGTTCCTAGAATGATAGAGAGACAATTCTTGTCACTGATTGCAACCCATCTGTACTGCTGCATTCTCAATGATGGTGCTTTAATTGGGTCCATTTCAGATCTAAGTCCTATCAAGCATCTTTACATATAGGGCTTGTACCAGACTTTGTTCACGCTTGTAGCAGCCACTGTATAGCTGGGAGTGGTATCTTGGCCTGGTCATTGGCTCGTGTTCATCTCCCCAACTCTTTATTGATCTCCCATAGTCTATTTGTAAGCCCCCAGCGTGAACACCACGTCACTTGCTACTCCCACCCACCCCCCATCGGCTCCCCGTAATAACTATTAAGTCAATGTACAGATTGTTTTGTTTGGTTGTACTTTTTCTATTGAAGTCAGTTCCAGGCGGAAAAAGAAATAGGGAAGCTCTAATAGCTTTAACCAAGTTTTGTTATATGTTGCGTATTAATTTACTAAAAACGAACATTCACAGTTCAAAGATTGTTACTGTTGATTGTGTCTAATTGGAAGCAGTTGATGTATCTGCCAGCCGGGAAATAATGGCATACAATCTATTGCATGGTTTTTGGCTTGCTTGGAAGGTAACAATGAAGGAATGTCATGACATGACCTGTTTGTTTTATGCTTGCCAGAACCTGTACGTCAATGTCCTCGGCCTGGCATATACTGGTTCCATGCTTCCCTATCACTGCCATAGATTCCAGGAGCTCTACAGCCATGACTTTCCATGTCTGCCACCACCAATGATGATTCCACTGTAGATTACTCTAATGGATCCCAATGCAATTTCAGATATGGCTACACTCCACCATATTCAAAAACTTGCCAACCATTTTGGGGCGTTATCCCTCGTGAAATGTATTTTTGATTCTGAATTGATTAAATTACTTTAAATGTGAATGTAACTTTTCTTTTTAACTTCTTAAAAGCGATTTATTACCTTGCTATCTTGGTTTATGCACAAAACTTACTGCGTCTTTGTTTTGTACATTGCAATCTATGTACAAAATCCTTTCCTCTTCATTTCCTGGTGAAAGGACACTTAATTACTTCAGATGAGCAAATACCACTTATTTATTAACAGCCGAGGCTTTATTGCAGGCTGTAATATTCCAGTGAAGTACATGCTATCCATCAGTCCTTCCGTTGTATGTATTAGAAAACAGTTTCACACTTGGACAAACTTTGTTGTCAAGATACGGTAGTGTTTTAATCTTGCAGTGTTTTACATTTTAAATATTCGCATATACGCTACACATGGTAATATACCTAGGAAATTGTAAAAATATTCCATGAAGTGTGGTAACCATGCAACCCGACTGAAAACAGTTTAACCAAATAATTTTGTTTTCTATTCGAGTACAGTTAATCCAAGTCCTGACATCACAACCTACAGATCGAACAATCCATCGACAAGTGGGAGCATTGTCCGTCAGTCATTGTGACTGAAATCTGTTAATAGGATCGTAGGCTGTGGAAGCCTCGTAAGTGAAACATATCACGCGCTTGGTGTGCTCCAACTGCAATGGTTTTAGTACTAATACGATTGTCTGTCTCTCCCCCAGTACAGTGCAACTTCATGCCAGTTGGTCTTGATTAATTTTCAGGACAATATGCTCTGTTAGTACCTCGGAGGAATGTGCCCCGATGAGGCCTCCTTCCATGCAAGTAGCCTTAACGTTCCCAATTTTCAATTTAATGTGTTCTAGAAAAGGGCACTCCCTAAGGAACTTTTTAAGTCATTGGGACTGACTTGGGATGGTGATAGAAGACAATGAGGCATTCAAGTCAGATGAGCACATGGTCTGTTTTATGTGGACAGTTTGCATTTTTTATGCTGTTCATTTTACATCAGTTATATCTTGGTAGTCTTAAATTGAAAAGTAGCCAAGTAGCCATGTTTTGGATTTCTGGTTTGCTTTGTTGATAGAAGGTTGTGTTTCCGTACAATGTTTTAATTTGTTGTCATCCTAAGAATGATAATTATATGAAAGTAAAGGTAATTATTGTATGTTCTTGTGGTGTCAATGTATATCACACCATCCCAATTCCTGTACCTTAGCCTACACATCTTTCCATTGACCATGTTTTTTAAGTGCTACCTTTACTACCATCGATTTCTGCTACCCCTTTTGTCTGCAGGATGTCGAGTGAACTGATATTTACAAATATCTTTTAGTGTACTGTGGTTGTAGCAATTGTCTCTTTGATGGAACAATAATAAATATTGTTGAGTTGAGACTGGCACAGAGGCTGAATGGCGGTATTGAGTGAACTATCTACACTAGTAGTAGGCTGGAAGGCTACATAGAGCATTGTCATAAGCTGATGCCATTGTCGATTCGATAAGGTCAATATCTCAGAGGTATTTTGTGTCCACGAAGGAAGTCATTCATTCCATTTTATAGTCAATTCTATTTTATTGTCTGGCAAATTGGGTTGGAATTAATTTTATTGAGGACCAGCTGACTATAGTGTCATGAGAACTGAAGAAAGTGAGATACATTTCTTCGTTCTTTGCAAATGAGACAACAAAAAGTAGATGTCTCCTGATATTCTACAATATTTAAAAGAATATGTACTCAAATAAATGCCAAGCCATAATGTCAAGTTTCACCTTTAGTAGACTATTTGAATAAAGAACTGAAGATGAAAGGGAATATTGCAAGCCTAATAATAAACATTTTTCTCATACTGCTAAATTCAAACAGCTAGTGCAAAATACTTTCAATTGCACTGTAGGAAGTTGGATCTTGATTCTATTCAACATGGACAAGTTTTGACCTTTTCAGAGCTGAGAATGTCCCGAAAGCAGCTATTTCTATGGTAGCGAAAATATCAAAGGGTACCACATGACATCATGTCCATTGTTCTGGTGATGTCACAGACAATGTGATCAGAATCGACAGTGGATCTCCAAGTTGGCAATAATGCCATGAAATTGAAAAGTGACACATGAAATCACAATAATTCTCAGGATTCCGTAGATAGGATTGTTGCAGGAGAGAATGTTAGCTGGCTGGATAGTGTTTCAGTATGTTATTGTGAGTGAGTACTGATGCTAATACAGGGTTCTGTGAACCAGCTTGGCAACAAAAATTGTGTGTACCCTTTCTTTGAGGTATCGAAATCGTGAATTGTTTCTCAGGCTGCAGGCACGTTGAATAGTTTGTGATATGCACTTCCTTTGGACTATAGAAATCGATGAACCTGAAGTGATCAGTATTCTGCAACTCTCAAAAGGGGAAGCAAATTTTAGAGGATTTGTACTCGCATTTTGAGGACATGATGTTGACAATTGGGCCTTTAGTTCACTGATGAGTTGTGGGTCAATGGGAGCCAGAATCTCATCATGCCTTTCATTAGCGAGGCTAGGAAATTGAGTCAGTTGTTGAGGGAGAGAGCCATCAGGACAGTTTGTGGCACTGCTATTTACATTTCTCGGATGTCTATATCCAGAACGATATCGCAACATCACTGCACCCACAGCTATATATATCAGTTTACCCATCTTCAAGTGGACCCTACTAATGATAGCTGGAAGTGCTTCATTTTCAACATCAGATTGCTTCCAAATGATGGTCTTTCTGTCCTGTGATTGGCCAGTAATTCAATGGGCAGCAAATGTATGGAAACCTTGGCATTTATGCTTTCCAACAAATGGCTCTTTTCTTGGCACTGAGTTATGACTAGGTCATGACTCAACTGCTATTAATGAGGTATAATGTACCCAGACAGATTACTACATAGCACTATATCAGCTGAATGCTGCATGATGAAGTGTATGCTCTTCCCATTGCACCAGTGTGGGTTAGAAGTAGGTTCATCAGATAGTCTTTGTGTGACCCATGTAAATAACTGCAGATACTTTAAGAATACTGGTTTGGCATTTTCGACTAAGGCAAGGATTTTGGTCGATATTAGCTGACAATAGTAATCTATTTTGTAGTTCAGGCATAGTAATATATGGTATTATATAGCAGGATAGTAATATAGGGTCTTGTAATTTCTGAAATGATCAATATTGGATAATTTTGGAGAGCAAATTGTATATACAGAACCCTTTTTATTGTTGTAGTACTGATGCTAATGTGGATAAGGGATGTGATGTCTATGAAGTCGGCCTTATGGGTTGTAAACACATGTTTTGATAATATTAAATTTTTAACTTGTTTTTTTAATTTATTCTTCTCTTGAAGAGTTTATCTGAAGGGTCAGCATGATTCCTGTCTTCAGATTACTTGTCCTTGGACAGACATTAGGTAGTGGGGCATTGCTCGCTGAGGATTGTAGAGAACATATATTTTACAACCTCTTTTCAAGCCATACTTCATTTACTCAAGAGATTGGTTTCACTGTAATCTTGATCAAAATGGACAGTGATTCTCCAAGATGGTAATAATGTCATGAAATTGAAATAGTTATTTCAGATTAATCACTAGGTTCAATCAATCTCATTGGTGAGCACTTTGACATGGTCTGGAAATATCGGACATGGCTCCCAATTGGGAAATCGCATCCTAACAGTTGTGCCATCAAACAAATCCGCGCCAATAAACAGCAGAATACGCTTCAACTGCAGGACTTCCTCCTATGAACATGATATACCCTCCTATTGAATTCCAGTACAAATGGATTAGAAGCTTTCGAAATGGTGTGAACAATAAGATTGCTTCCAGGTTACTGGTCCCTAGTTTAGTTTTACACTGTAAAATTTGGGACGTGTAAAGCTTGGGCCCAGTGTTTTCAAGCATTACGTAAAGGTCATGATGGTAGTTATTTACAACTTGTGTTGCTTCATGTGTCAGAGCAGTTTGGTTTAAATCAAGTTCATATTAAGAAACTGCCTGTATAACTTATGGTTTTTTTAGAATGATTTTGGAGCTGCCAAGATTTCTTTTAATTTGCAAAATATGACGAAGAACAATTTCTGATAATGTTAATATTGAACTGAATTGTGCATATTTATTTTGTTCATTCATATTTTTTCTCCATTTATCATATTTGTTGAGGGAAGGCCCTATTGTGAGGTGATGGTATTAAATGCTCCTAGATACAGGAAGTCTTCTATAATAGATTGTCATTATCAATCCTAAGGGAATGTTCAATTTGCAGTCATCTTCACACGTTACCAAATTCCTGTGTTTTCATTCAATTCTGAACAAACAAACAAAATCCTTGCTATGATGGCAAACTAATATGTTAACAACATAATCCATATTGAACAAATGATATGTGGCAACAGTTAATTAAGTGAGGCTTATTGATGTTAGCTCAGAAATGAAATTGTATTAGCAGGAAAGACCTGTCCGTCATTTAAAGGGTACGTGAAGTCAAGTGTTAAAAGTTTATGTTGGCCATTGATGCGGGAAATCGGTATTGATATTATGGCCCTGTCACAGACTTCTGATTATCTCTTTGATTCAGATTCAGGGAGAATAGTTTTTGTATGCTTTTTTTTTCTCTTTTCTCTTTATGTATTTGGAAGTATTGATTTTCAACTTTCGAAATGAATCGTCAAACAAGACCATTATCAATATGTTGATATAATGGTGTTTAATTGAGTGCACTGGATGTGCATGATCATTTAAGTGTTGCCATATACGTTGTAGAATCATTGCTTTCTCACTTCATGAGTAGGTCTACCCCAGTCACACTAAATACATTTCCATGACTCGGGTGTTTTGTGTTTTTATCTGGCTAAATATATCTGAAGGTGGTACACAAATTCATTTTTTATCAGTATGCACAACATGACCTATTCAGTTTCCACACTCACAATTGTAATTTAAATAGAAGAAATGTAATGTAATTAGTACATTGTGATAAACCTTTGCAGTGTTTCACTGGAAACGGGAAATGTCTGCGTGTTATCCCAATGATCTTTTGTTGCTCTCAGCAATATATTTAACTTGTGACCTAGTACTGTTGCCCCATAAAGTAATGACAAAATATTTACACTGTAGGTCTTGTCCCATAACGCTAACCATTAAAAAACAAGGTAAATGGTTGTATGTATCTTTTAGTCAGATGTTCCATTATCGGAAAAAAAATCTATCCTGATTCATTATGTCGATAAAAAAAAACCTGGTAATTCTGATATAAGACTGACGTGAACTTTGTTATTTCTGAAAATATCTTCGGAATCAGCAGTTAGTAAATTATGGAAAAGAAACACCAGTGGAAGAAGACAAGTGGTTGGAAAAACTAACACCATTGGCTTGAGAGATGTTAGGTTGTAAAACACGTCTTGATTGTCCCTGGATGCACGTGGGGGAGAAGCATGAGTCTCCTGCAACCATTTGATGGGTCTTTGCACCCACTTTATAGCCAATGCTGGCAGACCAGCTAATAAATCAAGGCCTACATCTGACAATTTCTCCTTATGCTTCAGTTTATCGGTGTACCTTACTGCTTCATCTTCTAATAAAGAGTGTTCAGTCTTTGTAGGGGAGATCGCTGAAGCCACGGGATGCAAGAAAATGTTAAATACCGCAAGAAGACTTTCAGCTCTATTTCATTGTGACGAGATATTGCTCTAACCATGCAGCAACCTTTCCGAAATATTCCAGAATAAAACGTTTTATCACAATAGCATAATTACTTTGATATTTGCATTTTGATTAAAATTCAAATGAAGAATGGCAAATGTGTGCCCTTGAAAAAAATGTAATATTATTGTGCCTTTGAGAAATCTCATGTAATGACTCTATAAAAAAAAATAACAACTGCTTAATATCATTTTACTTGTTGATCATTTTGAGGAAAATTGTGGAATTATTTGACAAAACATAATGGTGCAGGAATTATATGGATTAATATTGTTGGACATGCTTAATCCACCTGGTCATGGGAGAGCAGTTTCGTGAGAGTTCTGTGATGAAGTAATTATCGATTTCACTCTGATCCTGCAAACACATTATCATGAAAAAAAGCTGCACAGTTGGTACACTATTCAGAGTATTGGAAGCAAAAGAAGAGAAGTAATGAAAATTTAGTGGAAAGCACTTTGAGTAGGCTTTTAGAGATTCCAACCCTCCATGTGCAGTTTGGCCAGCAATTTAGCACTCAAATAAAATTACAAAAGTCTATTTTTAAGTTAAAGTCAATCTGATTATGCCATTAGATGTTTGAGAAGAGTAAATGTTTCAATAGTATGCAATTTAAGTACTGATTGTGTAAGGCATCCATGAATATGATAAATTTGTTTATATTCAAATTGTTCTAATATATTGCTCCTACTGCGTATTCTCATTAAGAACAGTCTGCAGGTATTGATCATATCACTATATATAATAGCAGTTTCTTCATGGTCAAAGTATGTGCATTTGGAAGATATGCCTCTTGGCACTAAGTTTGAGACGAAGGACACAAAAGTAATTCTAGCATGTTATTACAGCCATAATTATCCATGACCATGTACTCTATCATTATCCGACAACAAGTTACCATGATCTCCTATTCATCTGTCATACAGCCATGAACACCTCATTGTCATACAGTGATACTCACCAGTTATCTCATTGATGATACTAAGAGGCATGACGATGAGCGAGACCAACAAGTCTGTGACGGCCAGCGACATGAGGAAGTAGTTGGTGACGTTCTGGAGCCTCTTCTCCAGAGATATGGCCATGATGACGAGGGTGTTGCCTGCCACCCCGAATAGCACCACCGGCACCAGGAGCAGAACATTCCAGTTACACGGCCTCTGGTCAAGGTCCACCCATGTGGTGTTGTTGCCCACCACGACCTCGGCAGTCAAGTTGCATTCCGGAATACATAAGCACATCCTGACTGGACAGACACAGAAGCCAGAGGACTCACTG
>JAULBP010100492.1:0-10965 GCA_032355345.1 Lepetodrilus pustulosus
TCCCCCCAGTGTGGATCGACGAAGGGGATTTTGGCGATATAGAATTGATGATGACTATCACAAATGAATGTAGTTTATATTTATTACTCAAATATAGTGCTACGTGCTCATAGAAATCTGTAATTGTATGCCTTTAAAAGTATATTTGTGTTTTCTATTTAAGTTATATTGCCTATAGTAAATACTAAATGGACATTACGTCATGACGTACTACAACCTGTTGGTATTAGCTCATAGCTTTGCAATACCGACATCGTATGAAGTATTAGCTATAATTAACATGCCCAGGCATTGTCCGAAATAGTATTATATTTATTACATACAGTCAATTATTTTAAGTGCGGTATTTTGTACAGATTACTTGTTATGTCAAACAGCGTGTTTACTAGAATAATCTCAAATTTACGCCCCTAACCACAGAGGGATTTTGTCAAACTATTTTGAAAAAAAATAATAGGTTTATAGAATACTTGAGGAAACCATTGATTTCATGAATGCTATTTTGTTTTTAAAGTTTAAGCTCGTCTATGATACTTAGCTATGTTATTCTTGTGTCTATATGTTCATTATGGAAACCAAGTGGTGTCATGTCCGTTTTATTTATTGGAGTAGTTTTGAGATCACCCCTATTGCTATCGTCCACAAGTCATTTCTCTATATTTATGGCTTTACTTAAAGCTCTTTGAGTGGAATTCATTCCTTGTAAATTTTGGGTCAAAAGCCCGAGGAATTTCCTTTGTTTTTACACCGTTGTTCTTACTCCTATTTAGTTTCCAGCGAAATTTCAGCAACAAAGAAACCCTCAACCGAACCCGGACGAAACCTGAAAAGTAGTTCCTCAGGCAACGTATTCATACTCACGTAATTAAGTTTGGCTTTTATCCAGACGATGGTAAGATTCCTTCCGGCGTATCACAACGTTTGCGGCAAACCGCGTCTCTTGAAAATAGGGCTTTTGTTTTTGAGAATGTCCTTGCGTCTAGTTTATTGATTTTTGGAAAGAAAATATTTCCTCCAAGGCTTTTGAAATGTCTCGTTCCATTGATGTCTTGTGTGAGTCCTACAGACCTCAATGTTAAGACATTTTGATGCCGATACCAGTAGCCAAAAGACAGGCGCTGGTCTATATAAGAAGTAGAATGTTCACCAAAGACCTAAGTGGCTGCTACGAGTCAACCTTTAAGATACTGACGTAATTTTTTTTATTCCACCACAAACCTATTTACAATGTGCTTAAAATAATAATGTCTGTTTTCAGTAAGAAAACTTCTTTTCAGCGAATATAATTAATCCCAGTACCGCAATATTCAGTAACGTCGATCATGTTTTAAGTAAGCGCGTTATTATTAGTGTATTCCCATAAGGCCAAACTAACGATAACCATCAACGCAGGATCAATGTTTAAAGTCTTTTTACGTGTTGTAGTTATAAAATATTGTGGTGTTTGATAATGTATGATGAAAGGTTAATACGAAAGTAAGAACAATACGACGTTGCTTTCATTGTGTCGTTTTTATTTGTGTAAGTTTCTGTAAGTTTTCAAAATACTTTATTTCATTAGTTAATAAATACACAAATATTTATTTTTAACGAACGCTGACATCTATTTATAGAACCATTTTGATGCTCAGTGTTACGTATTTTCCCATTTGTAAATAATTTAAAGGATTCTATTTAATTTCATTGCGCATGTTTTTTAAAAAGGAATTCTAATGACAGTTTTCTATGTGAAGAAACATATGTTGGTTTGGATAATGAAGCGTATTAAATGTTATATGGCTTAGTATGACAAGGAACAAATTAATCTCTCCGATATTGGATGTTGCGTCTACTATGGGCAAAGTGAAACATTAGATATAAGTATATTTCTTTTTTACCTCGCTGACGTTTGCCACATGTACACCGTTCGGTTCATTTTGCTTTCAAAATGACACTCTATACCACCATCTTGGAAATCCGCGGAGAAATGTCAGCTACTGTTACAGACATTGTAGATTGAAATACCGTATCAACTTCATCTTTGGGCGCTTTTTTTTTCATGATTGCGGACGTGTAACATAACCTTCAACAAAAATATCCTACAAAAAAAACAACACCACACCGTAATGTGAGTACTGTTTAGAGTTGAAAGTATGAACAAGGTCAATTATTAAAATGTGTGGACGATTCCTTAGTCAGTGGTACGTTGGTAATAACTATCAGGTAAATCGTAAATGAATATTGTTTACAGACGGAACCGAGTTTGTTAGACAAACTGGTAACCGTCTGACTTCCGGGTAGAACTACATCCGGGTACACAGGGTTAGTTTTGCTAGGGGTGTAATGCAAAAGAAACACTTGGGTACCCGGATGGTAGAACTATGGATATTACAACAATGCATCTTCAATATTACGCAAGCAAGCCTTGACGTAAGATCCGAGTCTGCGAGTCACTGGTATTCGTCTATTAAGCAGACTAATGGCCTATACTAATTGGGTTGACTTCCGGGTCCAATAATAGACGGTTTACCACACACCTAACCAATGACCATACACCTAGCTCGTAAGTAGGCCAGAAAATTCGTTAATTAACGATTGGAAAAAAGAGTTTTGATTAAGATAGACCACGCGGCTACGAAACCATTCTGAGTACGACTTCATGCTGAACTGAAAGTTTTGTCTACAAACCCACATTTAACATTAGCGAGTTGCGCATGAAATCATACTAATACACGCTCCGTAACCTCGCGGTCTCGTTATAACGTAGATGTGGTAACAGGTGATTTTGGACCCCGGGGTACTTTGTAATGTTTTCAGGGCGTTGAGAATAAGCCTGTCAGCAAATGCACATTTCACAATTGGTTGTCACCGCACTCACTTGCGTCGTAAAATTCCAACAGAAAAATAGAAGTTACATGTTAAACATATTTATTTATTCGATGTATGTACAGTCAATAAACTGTAAAGAATTCGTCATAAAATTATAACAGACACTGCGTAGTCCAAGCCACACTGACTTAATGCACAGATGTAATGACGTAGAACAACAAAACTGATGACGACATGAGACAGGAACCACTATACTTATAAATAGATTTCATTTTCTTTTGGACACTAAAATAAAAACAGGTTTTACACAATAGTTGATAATACAATTCCATAAAGGATTTACTGCAGTTTACCGTTAAATTGTATTCTATGCATTGTTATGTATTGGAAGATGAATAATTGTACTTAAAATGGTTAGAACATTAAAAATACGTAATTACGTTTTACGTATACGTTTTAATATATAAATTATATGTATTTTTGCCTATTAGAACATGACAATAATCCCCCAACCCCACTTCAAAGTACAAATATCAAGAAAATTAATCATATACATGTACATGTTTCTTCAATACAAATTATGTACAGTACAAATCTTCTTGAAATAGTGCTTTCACATTACAGTTTAATATTGATTAAAATACAATAGCTCTACTCTCAATAGTAAAATCCAACAACATGTAGCAATGAGATGAACTCTAAATTATCAAATAATAAAAGGAAGAAATGTGTGCACATATATTCCTCTATTCCACACGATGAAGGTAACGTAACATACAAAAGTAATTATTAAATCGTAATTATTAAATCATAATTATATCGGAATTTAGTTTTTCAATTTTATTATCAAGATATTCTTCATACATATCATATATCAATAATATAATGCGAAAGAAATAAAAAAAAATATATAATTCGGAGAACATGAATCATCCAGGTGGATATTATTAACATTAAGTGCCACAATATTCTATACGACAGGTTTAAATTTACATTCACAGTCCCATATTAAAAAGCGCCGCTCTGGAATGTGTTGCTAAATGGGATGTCTTGCTAAATGGTATCCTTGCTAAATGTATCTATCGACTAATAGATCAGACATTCTACTTATCAGGAGCTTCTGGTAAATGCGAGGCCGACGCGTGACTTTAATTTCTTAAAAGTGGTAAAGTGTGGAACGGAATTAATTCGAAACAGCTCCATAGGTAAAACTAAAATAAAACGCCGATTCACGTACACTATCTAACAGCCAGCGCCCATACTGTTTCTGTTTGGCTAAACTGTTTTCCAAAATGGCACCCAGATTGTTAGATAAACGAAAACAGATGCCCGAATCCTTCTCCGTGAGAGAGTATAGGAATTTCGCAATGGCTGCCATATTGGATCCGCAATACCAGAGTTGTCACAGTTGTCAGTATAAAACCTGAACCGGAAGACGAACATGGATCGGAATTCCTAGATAGCTGCCATATTTAGATTTCATTTGGTCAGGTGCGCGGTTCGCTCTTTAACACTCGGAGGAAGAGGAAACGATATGAAAGCGTTCTTCCCGCGTAAATATTCATATCAATTCACAGGCAGATGTATATTTCCGCTTGCCTATTAAACTACTGTTTAAGTTACGACGGGGCGATGTTTCTGCACGGAGATGAAATCATAAGAGAGACCTGATCTAAATAATCATCGTTATCAGTCGAGGGCATTCAGAGCGGATAGTAAGAACGTGGCAGAAAAGATCTATACTTCTCTCAGCGTGTTGAAAATACGTCTCCAGTATGTTAACCTGAGCAATGATTAATATCTGTAGGTTTTTGACATATCAATTAAAGCTGATAAAATTCCGACCTATCACCTGCCAGGGCGGAGAAACGTTGCTTTCACGTTGATGAAGAGGAAGCGTCACCGACAGCACGATATGCACGTGCATTGTATCGGGCAAAATAATTCGAGAAATGTGATTGGCTGATATTGTCAATTAGAATAATGATATAGACATTTCTGATTCCGGGCGGCCGCGGTGTCAGTATAGGCATACACATTAAAATATGTTGCATGTTAACTACTACTTCCAAATATAGTTAACTATGTATATTAATACCAGAATGGTGTCTAACATAATGGTGGTTAATGTATGCCAGTAATTTCCATTTACTACACGTATACGAACAATTTATAAATATTTTTAAGGGGGCCAATCTCTGCCAAGGTAAGCGAGGCCAAGGTTCAACGTCTGTAACCAAACACGGCGCTAATTATCGAGAGTTATCTCCCCGCAAAGGTAAAGTCGAGGTCACTTATTAGAGAAATCTTGTTTAATAACACCCGATACTCCTTACTTCGATAAAAATGTGAGCTCCATATGTCGAGAGGAATCGCACTTCTCGAGCAGACGACAGCTTAAGGTGTAGAGTGCATCGTAAAAATGTCCCCGGTATCGGAGCCACGCCCAAAAGCGGAATAGCAGACGATACCTCAGCTGTTTATATCGGCCAATAAAAATCATTCTGTCCTCCCGCTTTGTTCTTTACACGCTTCTAATGAGGTACAGCCGGTTTGGGGTCTTCTAGTTCTATTGGTCTTTCTCACCTCTTCTAATTACGCGATTAGTTCGAATATTTATATGTCGTAATGCAAATGCAAGTTTCGTTACATTCCAAACGGTTAATTTCGATTTTTTTTTTCTTTCTTTCATAATCCCATGTCTAAAAGGAAGTTGGTAACTCGCGAGCAACTACATTGGAATCGATCTGTAGCGTACACAAAACTAACAGAATTACCACTGGTTTAGTTACTTCTAAACGATTCGGTTTATTTATTTTCATAACCATAGGTCTAGAAGTAATTAAAGCGCCTTTAAAATGGATAGCACGCAAACAATGAACATGGCCTATGTTTAATGCACTGTATTAATAAAAAGCAGAATGACCAGTTTGCCTTGCTCAATAAAATAGTTCCCGTTCTTTAATTGGGTAATAATAAAGACTTTAATTCACTGTATAAACAAAAAGCAGACTGCCTAGCTCAATAAAATAATTCTCGTTACTGTAATTGGATAAAACCGTTCTAAAAATAGCCATCGTGATGACGTCATGTTGCGCCAAGGCAAACGGTGCACCTGCATGTCCTCCAAGCTGAAAATGTGGGTACCACGTGACCAGGGAAGGTAATGCTGTTAGCACCGTGTTGCTTCCTCGAATATTTCCCTCATGTCCCTGTGTTACCCCTGTACCAAACGTCCGCGAACACATATGCGAGTCAGCCCCCAACCGTCACGCCTGCTTTTCTAAAAAAAACATCCTCTCTCACACACATCATGTGCAACACCGCGCGCGCGCGCACGCACAGACAGAAAGAGAGAGAGAGATAGAGGGAGGGAGAGAGAGAGAGAGAGAGAGAGAGAGAGAGAGAGAGAGAGAGAGAGAGAGTACTGCATAATCGACAATTATATAGACTATAACCAAAAAGAATATCTTCCTCATTCAATCCTAAAATGCATTACATATAAATATTTGTTGACAACATTTGAAACATATTGGTACAGAGGAATGTATGTGCACAGAATAAATTTCGTTTTACCAATATACGAACTCTCTATAGAAATTGCAAATAAAAGGAATACAATTATGGCATAACAATTTGCGTCAAAATAGAAACGTAGAAAATTAGGGCCACAAACTTGTACAGTAGTTCAAGTTACTTATTCTTCACGTAGTCATCATTTGATAATAATGTATTTGTTATTTATACAGCCCAATGGAATGTTCCTTGATTCTTTTTAAAAAAGGTTTCCCCATCGTCTCGCAGTTGTTGCCAGTTCGCCGTGAAATGTGTTTCTGATTTTTGTATTAACCAGGAACTCGGGGGCCAGGCGGCCATCTTGTGAGTAGAGGAACCGCAGTTACATATGCTTGCGATCAGTTCAAAGAGAAGCTCCGCGGCCCGATTTAATTCGATGTATCCACAAAAATACAAAGAAACCGCATCCCTGACTTATTCACGACACATTTCTGGTGGCTGAAAACCAAACGAACGGTAGACAGATGATGGAGGCTCTCCCAACGCATGTTACGCACGTGCAGGCATATTTGAGCAGTTAGTGTTCTTTCTTCCCTGTGGGTGTGACACGCCAAGTGTTCCGGCCGTACGTACAGCTTTAGCTTTACGACAAGCTTCGTGTTCTGCAAAGGTGTTCACAGTTCCGGTTTGCAATGTTTCCGAGCACTTATATAGACTTCTTCAGATGAATTTGCCAAATAAATAGCACGTGGTCAGGTGTTCATCTTTACACATCTTAGCACTTTCTACGTAATATTCCCAGTGAAAACTGAATGTCGTTCATGAACGCGTCCACTAACGAACACAATCTCAGAACTTTGGTACGATCCCTCTTTCATGTCGACGTTCAAAGATATGATACAACGAATTATACAAACGTGACCAGTTTTACAGTTACTCAATAAATAGCAAAATATATCTTGAATTCAAATAATCTCCGTCGGCGGGGGACTGTAAGGAACAAAATTAGTTTATCGACGATATTGAACTGGAGAACAGGTCGGATATACTGTTACTTCCTCCGTCGTTGTCCAAGGCGGGTGTCTGGATGTCCGACAGGGAGCCGTTAGAACTGATATCCGACAAGGCTGGAGATCGAGTATTGGAGAGGTCGGTTAAAGACTGGTCGTGGGAATCGTTCGCCTTTTCTCCGTTCGGACTCCCGACTGAATTCGCGTTGCCTTTGTCGGAATCCTGCTGCTTCAGGAGATTTCGTCGATATTTTGCTCGTGCGTTTTGAAACCACACCTGAAACATTGAAACATGTTCTAATTAAATTTCTGTTTACGATAAACAAGAATTACCATTGCAACAAGATATAGTACCATTGGAATAAGGTATGGTACCACTGCAACAAGGTATGATGGCGCTATGTGTAAAATACTAAGTTTTTACAATGCTAAGGAAAGTGTGCCGCAATATTGTACAATCATATCATTTGCACCTCAGTCCTGTTCAGCTATACTCAAGGCAATGAGAAGTCTAGCCCTCTTCCTCATTTCTCCCCTGATTTAAAAATAATAATTCATTAAAGTTCATCACTTGGTTACGCTTCATGACGTTTATTAAAAACAAGAAAGCTGATACCGTCATCAGCGCTATATCCATGCGGCGTTATCAATGGACCCGCAATTATACCATAGATTAACCTTGTGAACTGCAACGAGTCAGTAAATAGACTACTTAATATCATTTGAACTATTGAATACTTCCGAAGACGTTACGCACACACTGAAGGCATCCAAGGTAGTCTTGTACATGACGTCTTTCAAGGGAAACATGAATACACCTTTGTATCAATAAGCTCTGTGCACTACCTTTTCAATTTTCGTTTCTGATATTTATATAGGTTTGCTCGGCCTTTTCACATTTTTCAGAAACTACATGACACTTTCGAGTATGGCGGTGCTGCGCATGAATTGCTCATTGAAGTTACCAGCATAGGGCGAGAAAAAATGTCAACAGAATAACGTGCCTGCGATGCGTGGAGTTGAAGGACAAGTGTGTATAAAACTAGGAACGTGTCAAAAACGACTGGAAATCTATTTTTGGATTGTAAGAGGGGCGGTAAATATTTGAAGAACCCGGGTCCATAGGGGTACATAGACCCTAAGTGCTAACCCTCCCATCTCGTAAGAGAAGAGCCGGCGGTAGTGGATTGAAACAAAGATCAAACCGCGGCCTCGTACCCGTATACAGCTGTTAATACCCACCCGTAAGAAAACACTAGGGATAACTGCTGTGGTCAAACATGGATTGAATCCATATGGATCTATATTTTTAACTGAGACAAAATATTATAATTTTTAATGGATATTGTTATTAAACTATATTCAATTCTTAAATACCAATTTAAAGAGTAAGCTCGTGGGCGTGGAATGAACACAACCTCTCATTCGCTCTTGATGGACAGTAGTACATTTAGCAAAAGCCATTCCGGCTAGTTTCAATGCACCTGAATGGCAGAATGCTAGTCAAGCCTTTCTCTCTCGGTAAACACCGAAAGGTGTCGCGGAGAACAATGATAAAACTGGCAGCCAACAAAAAGCCCATAGAAAACGCCATCGGGGCGCAAGGAACCCTTCTCAGACCCTCTTCATTCACCTGGAGGTACATAACGGACCGGGTAGCTGGAAAATGATACTGGACAAACATCCACATTTACACTGAGCAAACGTGTTTCGGTTCGGAATAAGCCTGTGTGGTCTGTACCAACGGCCGAACAAATGAGCATGGCTCATTCCCACTTTTGGAGAATACCGCCGGATTTTTTTCGTCGTTTTTGCACGACTTGTTTTGGGAACTTGGACCCCACAATGCCCTCTTGTCTCCCGTCCGTACCCACAATGCAACTCAGCCTCTTGTCCGCATGTCACGTGTTTCCGTTCACAAAGGTCTGAAGTGGAACCCTATAGACGGTCTGTTTATTGGATTCGAGTAAACATTCCTTGATAAACTGCGGCTTCATTGAATTTCGAGTTGTATCAATTCTTGAGAAATTTAAACGTTGATCTTTGGAGTTATCGTCCTCATTAAAAAAAAGGCAGAGATTTAAAAGGGGGGAACATTTGAACTAACCGACGGTTAAAAGGCCGGTAGGCGTTAGGATGTGCTATATCGATTTTACATTTTAAAATGTTAAATCGGATTAAAATATCTTACCTGGAGTACTCTTTTTGAGAGACCCGTTTTTTGAGCTAGTTGTTTTAAATCTTTTGCGTCTGGATTATGGTTGAGAGCAAAATATGACTTCATGGTCCTCAGTTGATGATGTTTAAATGAGGTTCGAACCCGCTTCTGTCTAGGAGTTTGATGCTGATAACCTTCTCTGTCTAACACTTCCCCTGCTCGCTCTGGATTTTCGCCTGGACCAAGACCTGAAAGTAAAAAATATTCTATAAATATAATGTGCCAAATAACACTAAACCGAAACTAAACTAGTTTTTCCCACAATT
Organism: Lepetodrilus pustulosus; assembly: GCA_032355345.1. Classification (NCBI taxonomy): domain Eukaryota; kingdom Metazoa; phylum Mollusca; class Gastropoda; order Lepetellida; family Lepetodrilidae; genus Lepetodrilus; species Lepetodrilus pustulosus. Next base: position 9,819 of record JAULBP010100492.1, read on the forward strand.
GATATCCAAACGTTTATCAGTATTACAACACATACTAGTACAATGTAAGTCTAAATTGGAGATGACGTCATCGTTATTTAACATTAAATTAAATTGTAATCAAGATTAAAATATTGGAGTGAATAATAACACAAATGTTGGAAATATGCTTTTCTGGGGTTTTTTTTGGACAAATTAAAATACCAGGACGGGGTGTAAATTTAAACTAAACATATTTAATGATACAAGAAACAAATCGCATTTGTTAATATTAAAAATGATATATATTGAAAATTAGTATTTAATTCGATTAACATTATCCCAAACACTGACACAGTAAACTGAATTCAACATTGACAGTACCTATTACAATAATGAATGTGAATAACGCCCATGTATGTCTTTCATTCAGTATAGTGTATCCACTGAAGCCATTTATTATTCATACTCATTGACACATTTGGAGGGGAGTCAACAGTGACGACCAGGCAGAGAGCAGCGCATCACGCCCCCGGGACCAGTATATACACAAGGAACACAATCATACCACTTATTACGAGCTAATAAGTTCGCAGTGCTCGCCTCTACTATCAAACTCAGAAAGAAAACGTGCAGCATAGCAGCCGAAGGTCCAATTAAACACGGTAACGCGATAGTCAAATTGAGTTGTATGGAGAATAGCATTGCCTAATTCATCCTTCCCATCCTCCCCCCTTACCCATATCCCTCCTCCCCTCCCGATAATGTAAACTTCCCCTAGTCACTAGTTAGTCTTGACATCGACAACGTTATCACAGGGGAATAAGCTGTAACAATTTGAAGACAGTTCCTCTATTCAGTGGCCTGTAAAAATACTGAAGTATCAATGCATTGAATGAATTAAAATATTTCCACAGGACAGGAAGGCTTCTAATTAGTATCAACTTCCGATTGTTTGACACTTAAATGAATAGAAAGGCTCGAGATATAATAGTATCCTTACATTAGCAAGACTAGCTAACAATAAACGGCAATAATTTCAACATACATAATAGCAAACTCAATTAAATAGATTAGTTGCATTTTACATTAATTCGTAAACAACCATATATTACTGCATTACCAATACTTGTCTGTATCAAGTGACCATAAACATCGGTAGTAATAGAAATAAATGTATATGGGAAGT
>JAULBP010100503.1:0-10964 GCA_032355345.1 Lepetodrilus pustulosus
AACTCTCATATATCATGAATACATCAAAGACAATATCATTGTTTGTCCTGACAAATAATTATTATAAAATATGAAATGTATTATAAATTTCAAGTGTTGGGGACTTAGTATACCAGGAAAATAACAACTTTGGGGTGTACAAATCAAATGTAAATAGTTTCAGACTGAAATTCATTTGGTCATTATCTAGGTCAATCAACCATGATTGTATGCCTTTAAATACATCGTATGTCTACTGATTTTGGCACTACCGTAAGGAAAATTACCACACTTAACTCTCATATTTATGAAAATGTTTTCAGAAATAATAATTCAGTACTACAAATTAAAATTTTCTTCTACAAAATGTAAAAATGGAAAATTCAGCCATATGAATATGTACTCGAAACCTTACACTCACTGCCATGAGCTGAACATAATTATTCAATGGACAAATGCTACTTCATCCATTTCCTAATATTCTTTTCACCCTGCATTCAACACGTTCAAAATATTCTAATACACTCAGGGACGAAGCATGTGTATACATACTTTTGCCTATTTTACCCACGACTGTCACAGATCAGAATACCCGGTAAGTATGCTGATGAGACTATAGTCTTATCGTGGACGTGTGTTCTTCTCACCAGATGTGAAGTGTCGCATAACCTAAGAGAAACAAGGCCACACAGGCCTTAATGAACTATTAACAGGACCTAATGGTCGTAGACATGGTTGAAAAATCAATTTTGGCCAATCAGCCAGTGGTGAAGATTGGACATCAGGGATGAACCGTTTGGTCAAATTGTTGTCTGTGACGGCTGTGAATTTGGATTACATAGCAGCTCTTTAAAGTTATATAATAAAACCAAATTTGAACGTCAAAACATACAGTTTCAATCATCATTTAAGAAATTAATAAGATATGTAGTAGCGTGGACAGTAACAAATAATAGTAGTTTAGTAGTAGTAGTAGTAGTAGTAGTACTATAACGTAGTAGTAGTAGTAGTAGTAGTAGTAGTAGTAGAAATAGTAGTTACAGTAGTAGTGCTAGTAATAATAGGTGCAGTAGTAGTAGCAATAAATGTAGCAGTAGTAGTAATAGTACGATAGAAATAGTGGTATCAGTGGTAGACTGTAATACATACAGTAGTAGCAGCAGAAGTAGTAGTAGTAGTAGAAGTAGAAGACATAATACTGCTAATATTACTACTGGTAATTATAGTGGTACAACGTTTGAACCAGTCTGTCATTTCAAAATCTGCAATGTTTTTTAAAAGGTATCTTTGGGACCCCTTGAAAATTACAGATTTGACCACAATTAACATTGGAATTATGGAGAATGACCCCCTAGATATTTTCTGAATTTCTAATACTGTTAAGTAGATCCCAATGATGATGATGAATGTTATTGTTGTTGTTGTTGTTGATGATGATGATGGTGATAGGTCAAGGTAATCTGGAATGAAGCGCTTGCTGCCCCTTAGGCCATGTTGATTGCGTTACTGGTGTAAATATCAATCATCTATGTAGCAGAGCAATCCAGCCACGGCCGCTACAGTAGACTTCCTGTAATTCTCCTGCCCTGATTATCCGCTGCTTCTGATCAATATTGTTCTTCACAGCATCTTCACGTCCTGACCAACTCGGTGGCAGAACCGGCTGAAAGACTCCTCTAGCTTCCCATCCCAGGCCCCACCGCCCCACCTCCCTCCACATGTCCGTTGCTTTCGGTGCACTACGGTTTGCTGACAAAACATTGTTTTCTTCCTGAAGAGGGTCTGATGAAACTCGGCCAGTTGTCAACAAACGAAAAATCAATTATTTTTTTTCGTCGAAGGTTTTTGACCAATCGGGTTTGGGTTGTAGCTTCTTCTCATTGTTTGTGTTGATGCAGTTTTCAGTGTCTTCTTGGTATCTGCCGGAGACAGTAGTTCTGGAGAGGTCATAGGTCAAGTGCTGTAATAATTGAACTTCAGACTTGATGTGAACATGGGCTGAGTGGAAGTTGTAAATTTAGGAATACGTCCCTCGTTATGTATGTTGATGTTGGAAGACACGTGATCAGCACGGCGCAGGAATATTGTCACGCTTCATATGACAAACGATTCCTTTGGGTTTTTCACAATCTGTAGCAAGATTTTGTATGAGTATTTTCCTGGTACATGTACTAATTAATTTCACAAACTTGCACATGGGCCGCAGCCTATGTTATTGATTATTGTTAAGTGCAATGTCAATTCTGTGAAATAGTAACTTGATTTTTATTATCTCTACAGACATTCTATGCATAATTTCACTTCAGTCTGTATACTTCTTATAATACATAACATTAATAATGCTTAGAATAAATTCAATAATCCATTTGTAGAATTTTAAAACCCCTACATATTTGCTGTATGTACTTTAACACTATACTAAAGCATTGATTTGATATCTCCAACCACAAGCCATGGTTAATGCTGTGCATGCATACAGACCGACACATAACAGGATTATTAAGCGAAATTGTAGACACTCTTCCACATCTTGTGGCATCATAAGCTATAATTTGAGTACATTAAGAGAAACGGTATTGATCAACGATCATGATAGCTGAATAGTAACAGGGAGAGTAATTTTGTTTTCTTCTATCGAATTGCTGTCTGGCCCTCAAAATGTTTGGATAAACCCTGACAAACAGAGATGACGACTGATATAAAAATAATCCACGTTTCGTGATCAGTGTCTTTATGGATTTAATCAGCCACCTCTGTGTGTAGATTCCGACAAACATACATCACACGTAGAGAGAGACTGAGAGAGAGACGGAGAGAGAGAGGAGGAGGAGGAGGGGGTCTGCGATCGTCCTGAGATTTGTTCAAAGCTGTTGCCCTAGTGATCTCTGCAGCTGGATGTTGCTCAGAAAGAACGCTGCCTTCCGTTCGCGCGAGACATGTCCAGTGGATGCCGTGTGAATAATAGATGGCGTTGTTAATGGTTTTGTTGAGAAGATGAAGGAACCGATCTCTCCCGTCCCAATCCCCTCATGCCCTCCTCCCCCTGCCATGGATTCCCCCAACCCTCACAAATTATTTAGGAATTGTTTTGGTCGGGACTTTTAACATTAATATGCGGCGCTTTGTTTTGTGGATATCTTCCAGTATTGATATGAATGCGGATGTTAGAAAATGGGATAAGCTACGACTGGGAAAGAAATTGGTGTTAAAGGCTGCAATTACAGACTGGCTAGTGTTTGATTGATAGTAGAACTACCACAGTTGTCTCCCTTAGTGGATGCTGCGTTCTTTATGGGCCATTTTGACATCCCCTGTTATATGATAACCAGGTTAATGGTTGCTGTTACTTGCTCAGATATTTATCGACTTGTATTTGAGTACTACATTTGATGAATTCCTGGGATTATTATTTAACTGGCTAAACAAAATAAAGGAATTTGGAACGTATTTTCCCAAGTATCGATTAGCGTAATCTGTTAAGGATAACTGTTGGCATTAATATTAAAGGTTTAATACCTCAATTTAAGTTACCATTACGTTAATATAGAAACATGATCTTGAAGGATGTGATGTTTCTGATTAAATGTTGCATGTTGTTAGTTGCGAAGATACACTGGGCGAAATCTTATTACATACAAATATTGTACAGTTTCGTAAAATGTCAGAAGTAAAAATTCTTGGCGAGATGGAAGCCTACAGTTCTTACAAGAAAACTAACAATACTGATTCTAATCAAAAAGATTCCCGCTGTGACGTAAAACAATAATTCATTCACTGATTCTAACAATATGAACACTAGCTGGTGGAGCATACATTTAACCTTCTGCCTGCTGAAGGCAATGGGAGGTGCCCTTGTGCTATATCCAGCAGGGGAGAAGGTTCCTAGCTGGATGAATTATGAGAATTCTACAGCAGGATGGAAGTAAATATGTCCAAAAAATAAATGCTTGGCTCTAGGTAATGAGATGATGTTCCTTCCTCAAGTACAAGCTTTGAGTACAAACCTTTTATTTTATGTAATATTTTAAATATATTATATTTCCTGCTTGCATATTTACCTTTTCCCCCCTCCTTGCCTGCATCCTTCTATGCAATGTATGTAGTCTAGTGCATGCTCTAATACTAACAATTATATTTCCTTGTGCTTCACTATTTCCTCTAATCACAAGGATTTTATGGCTCTTCGTTAACACATCACACAACCTTGGGAACATTGGAACATGATCAAAGTTTAATTGCTGAAATTGAAAGCAAAAGATCAATTGGCTAAAATTTACATCAAGCTACAACAAGTAATGTCATTGATTGAAAGATTATAGCCAGTTTTATTTCATTGGTTGACAGTAGAAAAAAGTAAGATAAAATCACCAATATTTCCCAGTGTTAGTGATGTATGTAGTTTTATATGTAATAACAGCATCCTAGATGCCTGGGTATATATTTAGGATAATCCTGCACTAATCTCCCTCACTAATCCATCCCACTAATCCACTAACCCTCTCTCCCAGGCCAGGATAAGACAGTATGGTACATCTCCACTGATCCGGTTGCCATTCCAACTACCACTACTAACACAGACGCCATGCGACTCACTGAAAAGTTTGCCATAACAACCAACTTTGGCATTGCCAAAACCACCAGTAACACGGTTGCCATAGCGACTACTGAACCAATCTCCTCACTTGCAGTCAACATGGTGGAAAAGCCGCCATCGCCGGAGAATAGAATCATCACAAATAAAACACAACCGAAGGGCACCATTCTTTATGAGGTTTGTACTCAGCATTACAGAAAAGCCGGTCATTTGCATCCATTCATAACAGACTTCGAGGGTCGTTTTAATGTAATTTAATGTACCTGAGGCGTGAATATTCAAAATAAACAATTTATATTTAAAACTATACTAGCCATGTTGATGCAGTAATGGTATTTCTCTGATACTAGACATGTGTTTTGATGTAGAACATGATGTTGATGCGGTAATGATATTTCTCAGATTGTAGCCATGTGTTTTGATGCGGGACATGTTGACGCAGTAATGGTATTTCTCCAATAGTAGCCATGTGTTTTGATGCGGGACATGTTGACGCAGTAATGGTATTTCTCCGATAGTAGCCATGTGTTTTGATGCGGGACATGTTGATGCGGTAATGGTATTTCCCCGTATCGTGTGTATGGCAGGTGGCAGGACGCGACAGTCTGGAGAGTATCGCTGCCCACCAGGATACCACGCCCTCCGAGCTGATGAAGCTCAACAGACTCGTGTCGCGCATGATCTTCCCTGGACAGGTGGGTGTTTCTTTAAATCAGTTATTGTCGTCATTGTTGTCATTACAATCATTATCATGATCATCATCAGGGGCGGGTGGTAGTGCAGTGATAGAACATTGGGCCAGAGCCAAAGTTCCCGAGTTCAAATCCTGCTCCCACCTGGCATCAATGTTCACAGAAGTTACATTTCTGACGCGGTATTGATACGATGCACTGTCTGTAGAGTGGCAATACAGATATCATCCATGGTCTGTCAGTACTAGCCGGTGCTCGCAGGTTTACTGCAACATACATTCCCCCTACCCTAAGTCGTGATATTAGTCGAAGATTCTAGAAAGCGACTCTTAACCCAATTACAAAAACAATTAAATAAAAAATAAAATAAAATGATCCTCAGCATGGTAGAGATCATGGTAGAGATCATCATCATCATCAATGTTGTTGTCATCATCATTTGTGCACTTTTTAGCTGTACTATCAAAATGTTATGACATTATTTCTATAATTATTATGATTATTATTTTTCTCGAATTGATATATCAAGGTCTACTGCAACATTGTGCACTACTCGTGTTGTAGGTTTCATCTTGCCATAAACGGCAAGATGTCATGTAACTATCAAGCTGAGCTTAGCTACAAACCTCCAATAAAATGAAAAATAAAATGGAATTATTAATAAAATATAATAGATATTACAGTGTCCCCTCGATATAAAGCTGAATTTGGGGTCCATGACATACCCCCAGCCTTATAGTACCAGCCTTTTAGGATAGTAATAACAAAAATAAAAATGGGATCCACATCTGCCTCAGCCTTATATCCGAATCCGCTCTGTATCGAACAGCCTTATATCCAGTGGGCACTGTATATAGAATTCCCCTTAGGGAAGCGTGAACTTTGTTTATTAAATGAAAAAGACAGTAAAATAGATCGTATGAAAAAAAGCCAAATATATAATTGTGGTGGGTTTTTTTTTAAACAAGGCATAAAAAAAAAAGACAAAAATGAAAATGTACATATTTGTGTGTGTGCTGCTTGGAACTAATAGAACTCATATGTCTAGCAGTGTATTGTGTTGCTATCATATTCCTTGGTTTATCAGACCCGGTCATGACTTGTAACGATGTTGTGAAAAAATAAAAATAATAGACCCAAGTCAGCAGTACATGTGTATATCAATATGTATAATATGAGACTTTATGTAACTGGACACCACTAGGACCCATGGTCTTGTATTGCAGAACTTATCTGTACTGTGTAAGTAAGTATCTATGTACCGGCATGTATGTCTGTATGTCATGTACTTTTGAAGCCGGAGGGATAAATTATTAATAACACTGTAAACTGTCCCAGGAAAGGCCACGTATAGACACTTCAATATGGAAAAGAACCTGGATTAAACTTTCTCGTGATGCACTTCTGCCTGCCACGATTCTTACGCTGTTCTTCCGTGCAGGTTCTGTACGTCCCTGACCCAGACTATGTGTCCAGCAGCGATCCGGAACCATCGTCCCCGGAACTGTCCATTTCCCCACCCTCTCTCAGCCCACCACCGGACACCAGGATGCGAGTGGTAAGCTCATCCAAGAATTTATTTAATTTATGCGTCATGATGTCGTATCGATTCCTATCAGTACTAACCTTCTTCCTGTTCATGGTACTATAAGATGCCGTACAGAGAAATAACCAGGATTAGCCTCACAGGTCAAAGGTTAGTTTGACCTTTCATCTGCTGGGGGCAACTGGAGTTGCCCCAAAGCAGTATTTATGATTAATTTGACAGGCCATGTTCAAGTTGTTGAAATAATGACTTTTTTAAAAATTTCTTTTCATTTTGTCACTGGTACCATGGTACTGTCATATAAATTTGATATTTACATAATTTATTACATACTTATGTTAATGCGCAACTACTATTGTTTTAATATTGACTTTTTCTTTAGATATCTACATAATTTATTTATGTTAACGTGTAAATTGTATTGTTTTAATGTTGATTTGTGTGTATGTGTGTATTAAACTATTAATAGGAAAGCCCATAAAGCTAAGTTATATACATAGCTTTTATATTAATTCTTATATGAAGATGCTACCGGTATTACTAATGGAGACACATGTAAATGGATACATATTTAATGTATACGTAATTTACTCAACGATACTGGTCTCAGCTACATCTGATCAATATCTAAATCCTGTTTCATCTTCCTGGTTAAAACTTTTTATCGGTAAAACATTAATGACATAGCCCTGCAAACCAGGGGCCGTATTCTCGAAACTTCTTAACATCTTAGTGACAAAAGATCTCTTCACAAATTAACATAAGAAGAAAACCAGTTTGGCAAATTCTTAGTACTACGAACTTCTTAGGACTTAAGAAGTTTTGAGAATACAGACCCTGGCCCTTAGACATTGAGAATTCTTCAAAAGCCATCACCTAGCAGATACTAGAGACTGAACTAATATTAGAACTGTACTTTACCGGTACCTATTTTCCCTGATCAAAAGCCATAGATTTACTCCATTTTCAAACTTCCTCATTGCCTACCAATAGATAGGATATGTCACCTCTGCCAATTAAACAATATTGGTGATGAATACCATTACATTTTTAAATGTCCACATTTTTTTTCATATTAAAGAAAAAGGTATATTCCCGCGTATTACCTTATTAGACTATCCATTCTAAACTTATGTTCTCTTTTTAGGTGCAAGAAAATAGTGGTATTAAAAAATCTTAGTGTATTCTGTACTATTGCCATTAAAAATTAAAAACTTTCTAGCAAATCGCTGTCCTCAATTACTAAGTTCGCTTTCGTTATAATTATTTATACCTCATATGCCGAGGTTCTCGGACTGAGTAAATAAAGGTTCTGTTCTATTCTGTTACAGTAACATGAATGTGGTACATGTATCTTCTTACTTATGTTTAGGTTAATGTTTATCACATATGGCAATGTTTATTGGGCTTGAACCGCTTTATTACTACATATGTATTGCACAATGTGTAGCATGACTTGTCAATATGAGCTATTCTAACTTTCTAATGCCTAACATTACACCAGAAAAGACATTATTTCCAGTCATCTACCCAAGCAGATTGAAGAAAATATTTATGACACGTATCAAGTTCAACAGTAAACAGCATTCACACACTATTAGTATTGCCTTTATTATGTATATATTATAGTACTAATATACACACTTTACTAATATACACACTTTAAAGGCCTAAGTTACATCCGAGAAATCCACTATGTGGAAAATCCACTTTTACACAAAATCCAAATGTCAAGGTTAATGTTGCTGCTCGATTTCAACTGGAGAAGTAAAAAAAAGTTTATATCCTGTCTCAAAACATTCCTTTAGGCAATTATAGTTGACATTCCTTTTGATCAAGTGACTACAAAACCAGAGCTTTGCAGATTAGATTATTACCTGATACTTTGGATTTACAAACAGGAAGATATTTTCTGGGATTACACATCATGACCTTATCCTGAGAACATTAGGTATGTCTTTGAAATGTCCAATGACACCGTTGCTAATTTTAATAAGAATTTGTTGTATGGGTGAAAGATTCATGCTATAACATTAAACAATAACTCATTGATAAAAACAGTTATGAAATATATTTTCAATGACACTTTTATGAATTAGTCATGAATTGAATACAAATGTCACATTCTGTATACCGTAATGCTAATAAGGTAACATGTGGATATTATCTATCATGTCACCATTACAAATACAATGATATAAATATATTATTTTTACATAACTGTAATTGCTTATCAGAGGCCATAATACAAATATGATCTCGGTTATTATTCAAACAATTAGTAATATACTTCGTATCATGCAGAATTGAGTGTTTAATATGATGAATGTTTGCTAGGAAGAATCAATATAATGACCAGCTGTTAGAGTTGATTGTAAATGGTGTCAGATGGTATCAGTACAATCTGTCGGTGTCTGTGTCCTCATTCAACACTCATTGCTGTTTCTGCTACACTCACTGCCATAGTGTGTCATTTCCTCAGCATAATATTTATAAATATTTCCTTTCACGCGTCTAAATAGTAATTTGATATGTGGAATTCAATACCATGCTTATGATTGAATTATTTAGTAAATACTGTTATTTAGAAACATGATTCAAATAGTTATTATTATTATTATTAATATTATTATTATTATTATTATTATTATTATTATTATTATTATTATTAATATTATTATTATTATTATATTATTATTAATATTACTATTATTATTATTATTATTATTATTATTATTATTATTATTATTAATGATAATGATAATGGATATTTTATGTGTGCCAGATCCCTCCCCCTTAGGCATGCTCAATGCACTACATTATTGTTTTCTGAAGTTGTAAATATACATTTTCAAATTTATATGCATAAATATAGTTCATAGATGATAATATCGCAAATGGGTGAAAGATTCCCGCAGAGACGTTAAACTCCATAATCACTCACTCCCCCAATTTATTTATTTTATTTTAATTGAATATTTCCATCATCATTAATGGCTAATCATTTAATTTTGTTAGTGCTGCTAACGTTTTATAATACATTTCCACATGAATTTAAGATCTCGAAGAAAGACAAAAAGACAAATTAATACTTATTATATCAGGCATGGCAATTTTCCGGGAATGTAGAAATCCACGGATTTATTTGTCCAGGGCCGATTTATTTGCAAGTTGAACGTGGCTTGGGACCTGCAATCCCCAGATCCCAGACTTGTTTTCTGCTGAAATCACAATGGTCTGTTGCCTTGCTTGCTATATTGATCTACATGTATTATATTTAAATTATACAATACCCATGTTATGATCTGTCAATCTCACTCCAGGACACGATGCTATTACATGTACCTGCTGTCATGGATATAATGTGACTAAAAATGTAAATATATATATAAAAGATAACATGCAATAGAACTATGTCAATACTGTATGGATTATATATTGTGTCATCTATTTCAAAATATTGCAATCGAATAATAATATTCTGAAATTTATCATTGGTATTCTTCGCTGTGTTATTTGATATGTTATGTCTAGATTACCTTTGCGACACAAACTTCATTTATACTTTGGGAATACCTGGGTATCCTTTCACGAAGCTCTCTTATCAACTAAGAGACTGGTAACACTGAGTCTTGGCTGTGCGTTAGCTATCGGCAAAGAGAGCGCTATGGTCTGTTAGTGGATAAGAGAGCTTTGTGAAAGGATACCCTGTCCCTGGTCACTAGTACTAGCAATTCAAGGCTGACCTACTGGATGAGTATGTGTCTACTGCAATTACTTTGTGGTCATCTGCAATCCTCATGCGAGGTAGATTACCTAATAATAGACTTTGTTGAACAAACTATTTTGGGGGATGGCCATGAAAAGTATTGAAATAATGCGAGGTTAGGTCGGTTAACTTATGCATTTTCGGATTGTCCACAAATATGTACAAATCAACGAGAAAAACTATGTGAAGACAGACTCATTACATTTACACTGTCTCTCTCTCTCTCTCTCTCTCTCTCTCTCTCTCTCTCTCTCTCTCTCTCTCTCTCTCTCTCTCTCTATCTCTCTCTCTCTCTCTCTCTCTCTCACATCATTACATTTACACTCTCTCTCTCTCCAGGACCTTCCGCTGGTCAAGATGGCAGACAAGCCGCCCAGCAAGATC
>JAULBP010100514.1:0-10964 GCA_032355345.1 Lepetodrilus pustulosus
CTCTCTCTCTCTCTCTCTCTCTCTCTCTCTCTCTCTCGCTCTCTCTCTCTCTCTCTCTCTCTCTCTCTCTCTCTCTCGCTCTCGCTCTCTCTCTCCACGCATAACTTTTACACTCTTGTATTACTTTCAGCTGGTAGTAATGATTTTGTCAATAATACTGTACATGGTGTATAAATGTTACAGTCAGACTGAGAAATCAGCCATTTCGTGAAATAACTGCAAACTTCATTGAATTTGATATATTTAGAACGACTGAAATGAATTTATTTTACTGCCTTTATTTGACAGATTGACTGGCAATAAAATGAAATAAAATGAAAATAATATGTAAATTTGTATAGGCATTCATACAATTCTGTATGAATAATAATAGAAATGCATGCAATGTTGTGTGAAAACATAAAGATCTTCATTTTCTTTCATCAAACTCATGCCGTTCTATCTGGCAATTAAAGGGAATCATTTTATCCTTTCAATCTTTTTACAAATTGACTTAATGCACCCAAATCCAATGAATATTTCAGCCATTTCAGGAAATGACTGGTTTCACAATCTGACTAACATATATAACATGTCTGCATGTGCAAAATTGAAAACAAAAGTGGAAAAATAAAATATATATAAATATGTATATGAAAGATAGGTCTGTATGCAGTCAAAGGGTAGACCGATATTTCTTAATTACTTAATGCTCACCTACGCGCACCCCCCCTCCCCCACCCCCACCACCACCACCACCACACACACGCACGCACATGCACAATACACAATATATCTTGCTGTAATTTGTACGTCAACGTTTAAAACCGAAAGTATACTATGTGAGTACGCAGAACCTTATTGTGAAGGTGCAAATCATCGACAGAAGTTCTGCGAACATAGCTTTAATTGTTACCAGCGATGTTAAATTTGAAAGTTTTTTCTTTTGTGACGTTTGCGAGTATATGTTTTAATATGGTTCCCCCCCCCCCCCCCCTCAACAGTTTTATGCTGTGTTCGCTCACTGCGTACTCCCTCCCTCTCCCCCTCTCTCTCAATATAATTGTAAATAGGATATAATAGATGCCTCATCAGGCCAATATGGATAACAGAATATATATACTAACGTGGAAATTCTCAAAACATGTGCATTCTCATACATTTTCCTTGTTAGATATGGTTGTAGCGTTTTACCATATTATTCGAAACGATGTTGTGATTAAAATTGGTTTTCCACGATTTATACACGACATTACACTTCGTATAAAAATTGCTCCTCCTTAATGAAAGGCAATATATTCATATAGTTGCTCAAATAAAATCAGATTAGTAAATAATGTACGACACTAGTGATAAAAATGCTGTGCAGACTAAATGTCTTCTTTGTTATGCTAACTCAAAACTCCACCAAAGGACATCAACCAGGAAACAAACCTCGTTAACAATATTACCTAATTTTATTTCCGTTCTTCCATCGATTCTCAATTGAGCTGTGCTCGTGTTATAACTATGCATGGGCTCCTAGTGGCAATTTGCTGGTAGGAGGCACGTGCCGTACTAGTAGCTAAAATCCTGCGCTCTGATTGGCTGACGCGGTGATTGACAGGTACGATGCATATGTACGGTCAGCTGATAAAACCAGGACGTTTGACAGCTACAAGACAGAAGCATTCCATTCTGAGAGTGAACGAATAGTTTGTGATATAAAATGTTGTAGCGTTGCTCTATGTGCTGTCTTGATGAACTTCAGAGTGATCTGGCAGAGGAATCGTTTTTCTAATTCTATAATCGGACAAAATTTAACCGCGGGTACGTCATTGCTTCAGAGATGAACATCACCCACGGCGATTATGTCCAGCACCAAATCTTGGCCAATTTCGACTTTGGCGTGTATTCTACTTCCGGTTCCCTCAGTCCTTACGACAGTCAGTCGGAATTCAGTTCTCCGAATTCTGATCAGGAAAACGTCGGAAAACAGAGAAAGAAGAAGCGGAAATGCCTTGTAGTCCAACAGGTACATCAAAGACAAGCAGCCAATCTGAGAGAACGCCGGAGAATGCAATCCATTAACGATGCGTTCGAAGGACTTCGGGAACATATTCCCACTTTACCTTATGAGAAACGTTTGTCGAAGGTCGACACATTGAGACTGGCGATAGGATATATAGGTTTCCTTGCGGAGCTCGTTCAAACAGACTCTCAAACCAAGGAAAATATCAACAGCCAAGTTGGAGATCAACCAAAGAAAGTTATTATTCATTGTCATAGAGGTGGGTACCATTGTCTTATTATAAATTGTAATATTTTCAATACAAATGAGAACTACTTGTGGCTATATTTGTAAACCGCAATATAAACAGTAATAATGCATATTTGTATAAAGCGCTAATTATTAATGATGTTATTGCATGGGAAACCATTCTTCTCATATTTCAAATAAAAATTCATACTAGTATATATACATTGAATGATGTCGTACAAGTTACACTTATTGAAAAGGGACACACTAAGTGTGACTTGTACGACATCATTCAATGTATATATTAGTAGCATGAATTATTTTTTTTAAATAAACCTGTATATCGATCAATAATATGCATCCATAATTAAATATGAAATCGAAATTTAGGATAATGATCTCATAGAAATTAATTCAACGATCACAACATTTTTTAAAGTAAATAGATACTGAAACATTGGTATTTTCACCTGCAGAAATACACTTATGTTCAGTTTTTGCGTCATCTAGCTTTCTATTGCACTTATTTAATGTTATCAAAGAAATCAAAACATTTTGGCTTGATAACTCAAGTATAAATACGTTACTTTACTGTTAACGCGCAATTATTCCTTCATATCAGATCAGTCTCGCGGCATAGTTATTGCTACAACTATTACTAGCATCAAATAACCCTTTTGAATTATTAAGGGTAACCAAATTTGAGAACTGAATATTTAATTTAGTTGTTCCTAACAATTAGGATTGTGGGGAACGAGAAGATATTCTTGGCCGGCTACTTGAAAATGCCAGTCAGGCGGAGTGAGACCAATTGTTAGCGGTGAGAACCATCCGCTGGTGAAAGATATGAATAAACACGAGTGGATTTTAACAACAAATTACACCCGTTAGAGGGGAATTATAATTCCCCGTCTCTCCCCACCCCCTGTCTCTTGGTACCATGAGAGGTGGATAAATTTGGGCGGCCACCCAGTTCAGCCCCACCCCTTTTCCGTTATACAGTTCTATTTCCTCCGGTCGACGTTAACTGGTTTTCCGTTATTGTCACGCAGAGGTTTTAGTCTTGCTCTGCTATTGTAAACTGTGGTTTGTTCCATTCATTGTTGACGTACATTTGTACGGTTGGAAATAAAAAGTCTCGGCGCCACAGAAGAAATTGGCACGGGGATTGGGAATAATATTAATATCACATTGATAGTGTGTACAAACCAATCATGCGTTGATCTTGTTTCCGTCTTATAGTGTTCACGGTATATTTACACAACGAAAACGTGTACTGTGATTTGTAAACGTATGAATATTTCAATCACAAAAGAAATGAATAATTGTCTAGGTGATATGTCATATGCGATGTGACAAAACTATTAATGTACGATTATTTAAACACACAATGCTCCTTTATGTGAACTCTTTCTGCAAGCATTATTAGAAGTCATTATTATTATTATTATTATTATTATTATTATTATTATTATTACTACTACTACTACTATTACTATTACTATTACAATTATTATTATTATTATTACTATTATTATTATTGTAATATAAGCGCATCACAAAATCATGTTTTAAAAAGATATCGACCATACATTATTTGATTAACACAATTGAGTATAATATGTTTTAATAAGTCATTTACATTGATTAAATGCTTACAGACGTTGTAATTGGGTTGGTCCAACGTCTAGATCAAATGGCAAGCATAATTTCACACCTATGAACATAAACACCTACTTTTATCGTAATTAAATGGACTTTATGACTCACTGTTTCCGGTTTACAATGCCAAGCGCGTGCCATCCGTTTTACTGTCTTCTCAAGAGGTAACTTTATGGGTCTTAAACGGTGTTAATATTCTAATTAAAACACTGCTGATAATACATAGAGGAAAGAGGTAGTAAACATTTCGGTTAATCTGGACCAAGAATTCCATTAAAAACAAACCAACCTTTATACATATTATATAAATACGAAACTAAATGAACACTAGTACTTCTATATAAGAAGAGAACGAAACAACATTAGGTTAGTACTTTAAATAGTCGCTTGGACGTAGTTATAGATAATCAGTTAACATGGAAAACACAATGCAATAAAGATTAGAAGCTCTCAAATATTATTATAGAAATTCTTGTAATTATACGACAGTAGCGTACATCTATACACTATTACAAAGTGTTCATAGAAAAGACATGTTGTTTCAACCATATGACGACTTTTCGCAAGTAGACTAAAGTAAAATACTAGCTTCTTCAGATCTATAGTAACACTATACATTTATGCAATTATACATATTCTTTTAATTTAAAAAGTGGCAACTACTATTATTTGCTTAGATTTCGCGTGACATATCACAATGTTCATGCTTCTCTAAAGAATTCCCCACGCGAGATATAACAAATATATGTCAGCAAAAGAGGCGAAGAAACATTTCTGCTTGGATAAAGACCATGTAAATAGCACGTCCAGTCTAGTATATATCCACCCAGTCAATTGGTTTCAATAGCCACATTCTGCATAGCCACCAGTTATCCACTTAACCAAACATATGCCCACCGTGCTTAAACCCCGACAACAGCATCCTGTTTTTAGACCCAAATATCAAGGTGGTGACAATAAGTATCAAATAGTGATGTCTTAGGGCGCCAATAGATTCTGTGCAAGGGATGTCTTAGACGTATCACGTATAAGCCCAGGTCCTGTGTTCGAGTCTCATAATCACGTATATTTACTTGCCTCTTCTTACGAACAAACGTCAGTTGACACTTGTCTCTTCTTTGAAGTGTTGCCCAGTAAGAAATACGATATTCATCGTCGCCTTCGGTCTGCTAATCTACCGTCACGTCGCGACCAGAAGAGAGTATCCTGTATAGTAATTACTAGGCCCTCCTACGCCGATCTCTGTGTGAGACATTGTTCCAAATGAAATGACAAAGATGGGTTCAGATCCTTTCATAACCCTGGCCTCGATGATAACCTCTTCACGCACGTAATATACGGGGTAATAGCACACAACCTTGTCGTACCCCTCTATGTGAGGTCAATGAATATCTATCACGTTACTTTGTGACAAGTATATGAACAAGACTTTAACAAATATAATCTCCCAATTAAAGCTATCCAGTTAGCCGTTGGTTTCAACTTTTGACAAGATGGCGATTTGAAAAAATAATCCGTGACCAATTGAATAGACCAACGCGACCGGGGACATGTTATGCTGTTGCAAAGTGTGTGACGTCTTCTGTCGGGTACGTGCTATCCTTCTTCCATATTGACCGACAATGTTTATTGAGTTTGTAAGAGTTTCGTCTGCAACACATACGCGCGCGTATACACATACACGTGAAACAACGCATTATGTTACGATAGAAAGCCAACTACGACGGATTGAATATAATAACATTTAAGCAATACAATATTTTCCCAATAAATGAAAATTTGTCCTTGGACTGTACGTAATACTATCAAATTAGTAATTCGTTCATTTGTTTACAATTACTTGGAGGTTTGGTGATGAATAGATTAACTTTAATACACAGTGTACGAATACTACAATAAAAGTTACAGAACATTATTGTATTATTTATACTCAATATAATATATGGAATGCATTAAACAGTTTAGCATTTTTTCTCAACAAAGCCTGACTAGCTACGATAGATACATTATATATTGCGCAACAAATATTTATATCACTATCATTTTCAAAACTTTCCCCCCACATTGCTTTAATTGTATGGGCAGCATTAAAATAATAGATCAGTTTAACAGTTTGATTGATTGTTTTAATTATCGTTTGCTTCAGGTATTCTAGACGAAGAAGAGCAGTACGGTCTAGCCCCTGTCTCCGGACATTCCCTGTCGTGGACTGACGACAAAAAACCACACTTAGGACCTAATAAAACAATGGTTGCTAAGATATGGACACCGGAAGACCCAAGGAAAAATAAAATTCAAACCGAGGCTGATTGTTCAGGACTTTTAGATTCGACAATGGACATGTGAAAAAGAAATATGACAATCAAAGACATCATTATTGTTATTTATTAATTGTTGATTTGAGTTTATAATTATTTGGTGGACAAGGGGCATTCAGTTCAATCTTGTAATGTTCTCCTTCCACTGGGCACTCTGGAAGTAGTAGAATCATGTCTTCTCTCCGAGCCGTAAACCATTACACTATTGTGTCATCAAAGCTTTGGGAGAACCGTACACCGGAAGTATTGTGCACCTTACACCGGACATGCAGAGCACCGTACACCGGACATGCCGTGCATCGTACACCTGAAACGCGATGCATTGCGGGAAATTGTTCATTCCGAGACGTAATATAAAGTACACAGGTATTTTTCACTTAATCTAAGCATACACTATCACTAATGTCTTTCTGCAAGAGGGGTATAATATATATATATATATATATATATATATATTATTCTACTTTTTTTTTCAATTTTAACGGTTACAGAATATATATAATATTATAATATCATTATTATATAAATGCATACATAAGAGTACACAAGTCTTGGGGACATCTTGATAATAATAACATAATAGTATTATTGGCTAGCATAATGAGTATGTGTTGCTTTTTATTCCGCCTTCGATATAGTGAAGAAGAAGGGTATTAAATGAAAAATTGGAAAAATAACCATTAAGCTTTATTGGTTTGTTGTTCATGGACTTGTCATTTTTGCTTTTTTAAAATTATTTCTCGCATTAAGTACATAATCATGACTCCTTGTGCACGATTAACCTAATTATACTTAAAACATTATTTTTTTCTGATTAATGTGTGGGACAATCGTTATGATTTTGAGTGAAAGTTACGAGAGGTTTGTTTAATAACGAACGCTGTGAATGTATACTCCGTGTTTAACCCTATCCCTGCTGGATTCGGCACAGGCACTGCACTTTAGAGCATCTTCGGTTGCCTACAGCGGGGAGTGGGTTAAATAAAGCAGCTTATAAACACATTATATTCCCCAAGCAATATAGTTTGCAACCAAGGTAATGAGGCATGCTGATTAATTAATGCACTGTATGTTTCAAAATATTTTATCAATATTTAACATAGTCTATAAATGGAGAAAAAATATCCAGATATTTCAGAAAATATTTAAAAATATATTACAAACTATATCGTAAACGTTTAAGCATATTTGATAAATGCTTTTATATATTTGAATAAATGTCTTTAAATATTTCAGAAATATTTAGAAATATTTTATAAATGTTTTTAAATTTTCCATAACTATTAGAGATATTCCGTACGTGTTTTAAAATATTTTACAAGTATTTTCAATTAAAGATGTTTCATAAATGTCTTTAAATAGTTGATGAACGTTTTGAAATATTTTGAAGTATGTACATGTATATGAAATGTAATACAATGTCTTCCTGGTGTGTGCCACTGACGTGTTATCAGCTACAGTGTATTGTGTACGATTTTGTTACCAACCTGTGCAATATTGTGCTTTTTAAAGGCAAGGGTTACAAACGGGTCCGTGGAAATAATAAACTGAAAAATAAAATATAATATCAACTAAATTGTGTCGTGGCTTTGTTCACATATTTTATGACATATTTATAGAACTGCAGTAAGAAACTGTTCGACCAAACATTGAGGCTACAAAATCAGATTTGATGTGAGGGATGATTTGGCGGGTTCTTACCCAAATAGAAGAGACCAATGTCGTCACCATACAGGGCCAATTATACCGCTCTCGACAAGAGCTGTCTTAAGACCGGCGAGTAAAGAGCATTCGTCATGATCGGTCCAGTAAACCTGTTATTTCCCATGTTTCATATATTTATAGATTTAATAATGACTAACCCTTACTGTTAGTCATCTACAAGGGTTCAGCCACACTAAAAACGAGATCTTTGGCTCTCAGGAACGAAAGATTTTCAATAAAATGTGGCTAATACATACCGTCACACATTGATGTCACGTGACAATATGGTTAGAACATGTTACGTATTTACTCATTGGTTCATGGAAATATTGTTACATTGGCATGTATCGTTTTGCACCCCAAGACTATCCAACACATGTTGCCTACCGTAAGCTAGGATTATGAACATTGTGTTTTATTATTTCAATACTATTAATATCCTCCATTTTGGGATCACTCGGTATATTAACATCGATGATATCAATATATGCTTTTAATCAATTATTGGTGTCGTTTATTTTATAAATGGTAAGACAATGATTAGTTCATCTGAGCGATGAAGCTTAAATAGGCACAATGCTCTATTTCAAAAACATTATATTAATCTTTTTACAATTTACAATATCTGCATATTAAATAAACTTTAATTAAAGTAAAAAAACAAACTTATTAGCATTTAAAAGATACTAAAGAACATAATGTCCAGTTGTATTCATAATATTAATGAGTAATGCATGTAATAATAATAATAAGTAATCTATATAGCGCATAGGATGTAGACTAGCTACTCAAAGGCGCTGAACATAAAACAGGTCATCGCACGATTGGGGATTTATGGAAACAGATTTAAGTATTAAAAATATAATACACGTAGACACATTTGCAACATACGTGTAGGTCTGTAGGTGACGTGGAGATATACAAATGGATGTTTATTTCTTTCTAAACAAATGGATGTAGGCTTGATTTACATCCAACTCATTGTCACTTGAAGGAAACGTCAAGGATACATTTCGCAATTTTTTAACGAAGCATGAAAGAGGAGTGTACACATGTAAATCAATATAATATAGTAGTACTTAAAGCAGACATGCCTAGACATAGTATATCCTACGTCTAATAGTAATATTGTATAGTATTGAGGACGAAGCACGATACAAGTTAATACAACAAAACCCCGCGTTAAGTTCCAAGGGCATACTGCGAAGTTCTCACGTGATTCACACTAGTCTGGCACCACCCTTCCCACCACCACCACCACCACCACCACACACCCACCCTTCCCATCTCGAATCTCTCACACCACCCACCCCCACTCCCTCTTGCACATCTCCTCCAATTGCCAAAAGCAATCCTAAAGGGAAAATAACCCCAGTTACAGTACGGAATAGATCATCGATACGTTGATTCCTTCTTTTGGAATCACCCCAGTCTTCTTGGATACCACGACCTCAGTGATATCGATTAGGGACAATACAAACATGAGACAGGTGCACGAAATACGGAATTTTCCCGCACTTAAAATCGAAGATTGCCTCTCGACGTTAAACGAAATAGTCGTGAGATGTGTCGTGGAGATACGGTGTCAACCAAAGATTTGTTTGCTCGTCCTAAGACGGTGATTGGTGGATAGATTGACCAGACAAACGGATATGAGAAGAAAGGACGGTCTAATTAATATAGCAATGCCGGGGACACTTAACAACCTTTAAAGTATAATTGTTGTATGCTATGCATATATAGATTTCAGATAAGCAGTGATAAGTACTATCCTAGTAGCCAATGGATCAGAAACAATAAGGCCCTTTACGTAAAGAACGCGCACATTCAAGGGGAATACACACGCGCATTAGATACGAGACATGGTGAATATTGCACTCAAGATTCAAGACTATATTTCCGGATGATTTTAATAATGTAATAATAATAATACTTGACATTTAAATAAATTAATTCCATAATTAGATATCACTTCACGTGATACAATAATGAAGAAAGGCATAGTGTATTGATACATTCATTGCAATTTTAAAAAAGACATAATTATATGGATCACATATTTTGTAGTTTTTAAAATACATTCTCGAATCTTTGAGTACTCTTGTAAATTAAAACAATGGTTTCTAATATAATTGCGAAAAATAAATATTTAATATGTTAAATAAAAACGAAAGAAAAAAGCATAACAACTGTTATTAAAACACAATTAAAATGTGAAATGTAATAAATTGTTGCAACAATAATTATTCTGGCATAACACATAATTATTGGTGAAACAACAGGAGATTACTGATTAAATAAGCGAGAAGGCTAAGATATAAAGAATTCAATTATTCAGCAATTTTATCGGAGAAATTAGCCACCATCACCGTTAAATATACCCGCGGATCCCTCCATTAATAATAAATGAATGTGAAATCGATATGATCGATAACTCTGTTGTGCATTCTCAGCCAGTGTGAGTCTTGTTTAACGACTCGACAATAACGCATTGAAAATAAACGATAATAACGGTCGGATGTAGTCTGCAATATAGGAAACCAATGTCATGTGTAGCGTTAAATATCATTTGTAATTTGCTCGTAATAACAACAACAATAGTTTCCACTTAAAATTGTCTATATCCACTCTCGGCAGTATATTGAACGAGCTTTAGTACTCAGTATTATTACGTTTGTCAATGAATCAGTGGGACCATACATTTATTCTCAACTACATACCGATTGCTACAACCCAAACTACCGGGTATCCATTCCTTGCTGGGTGAACAGGCGCATTTTCGAACTAATCACCTAGGTTATGGTGACACCACACTGTGACATGTCTTGTCATGTCATGTCGTGTACATGTATTTCAGCCTGAGTGTCTCGGAGTGTGGGGCAGTAACGAATAAGATACGCTTAAGTTGTCAGTCACACATTCACGTACTAGCCAAGACCGATCATGCTTAACGTCCAACTCATACGCATACATATATGGATATACTGTTAAAGGCATACAATCACGGTTGATAGACCTAGATAATGACCAAACGAATTTCAGTCTGAGACTATTTACGTTTG